>JASDQU011101681.1:1235-24993 GCA_032191745.1 Picea mariana
ATTGTGTCACTATTGTAAATCCTTCAATCCTATCCCAAGTTGTTCTTAAGGGGGGATGTTAGGATATTTAGACACTTAGGAGTTAGTAAGATCTACTTGGTCTATTGTGTCATTAGGTAAAAGTGTGTTTTCTAGTGTGTTTCTTTAGTATGCATTAGTATGCATTTGTAGTTAGCAAATCCGACAGTCAGTATATGTTCTCGACAGAGAGTGATCCGACGGTTCATAATATCCTAGATCTTAATGACCATTGATTCATGGATTAACACCCGATTGGTCCATGATCTCTATTTAAAGAGCATGGAGGGTCATTTTCCAATGATCGATTGTGAGAAAATCTCTTGTAAAATCTCTCTGTAATATTTTTCTTTGCATTAATAAACTAACCCAAGTGGTCGTGTTGGCTGGGGCCATGGATGTTTCCCTGTAGGGGTTTTAACAAATGAAAACATCGGTGTGTTGATATTTGATCTGGTTGTGTGAGTGGTTACTGAAGGTGTTCGTCCTCTGTTGGAATACTTGTGTTGTCAAACAAATAAGCAATGAACAAATGAACAATCATACACATACACAATACACTAGTGTTTTACATGGAAACCCAAAGTGGTAGAAAGTCACATAATGCTTTTCTTATATGTCTTGAATAATTACATTCATTGGAAGCACCAAATTCCTTTGTTTTCTGACTGCAACTAGAAGGAGGCTCCAAACCCCTAGTTTCTCAGGCTACAACCTGAGGGAATCTCCAACTCTCCAATTCTCTGGCTACAACCAGAAGGAGGCTAAAACCCCCTATGTTTTTCGGCTACAACCACTTGTCCTTGCCCCGTCCAACCTCCCTGAAGTAGAAGTAGAATGATGAAACCCCTGTCACACTATCACTGTGAGATATACCACTGTAAAACTGTATCAACCTGTACCAATGACCTGCATCCAACCTGTACAACTTCCTTATAATCAATCAATACCTGAATTGAAATTGTATCAACAAAATACAATAGGTACGCGACATGTAGTGTTGCAGCATGCGTATGTATGCACCTTATCTATTATGAAACCTGCGTATGTATGTGATCAAACTGTTATGCAGCCTACGTATGCCTTTTGAAAACTAGGTTTTTCTTTCTCTTGAAAACTTCTGACCAGATGTAACCTTTTCACATAGATCTGTAACCTATTACTATATCCCAACTATAACTATACCATGTATATGCATCCTCATACAAAACATTTACCCAAAGCATATATATCTCTCTCTAGTCATGTGCCATATAGGTGTGTGTAATCATGAAGAATTATAATAACCCTCACATGATCTAGTCATCAAACCCTTTCTGATATTCAACCTCTCAATACATCAACCACTTCACAATTATAAGGTCTCAACCATGTACCACAAAAACCCTTATCCATATGTGAAGAAATACAAGATGTGCCTCAACAAGAAGTATCAATCATAAATATACCAGCACTGTATTTCTGTAGATATGACTTATACAGAATATCCCATGCATCCACTAGTCTCTCTAGGGAGAATTCTCATATCTCCATAACCATTTCTCATGCATACATCAAAATCCAACTATTCATAGAAATAAGATATACCTTTTGAACCAATGGATAGATCTGATGTATCTGAGCACTGCAGACCTTCCTGGGAGCTTGATCTCAAAATCTAGAACCTCTACATCTTCATCTCTTCAAGTTTCCATAGATTTACCAACATGTACGCACCCTAATACACTGTCAGTCCATGTACGTATGCACCGTAATACACTGTCACCTTGCATAGTGTACACACCCTAATAAACTGTCAGCCTGTGTATGCCTCAGAAACTAGGGTTTTAGTATTCATCGTAATTATGAGAATTTTTCTGTCAACCCTTCGTACTACCTCATACTTTTTCAACTTCAGATGTATCAATGAGTACTTGCAATAATCCTCACACAACGAAATATATTCAATATGTTTAAGTGTAATTAAATGAGAGAGCTTTGCCTCTTATTTATACTTTCATGTAGCATTACACTTTCCTTATTTTAGGGAGTTCTCCATTCACTTTATTATTTAAATAATTTCTTTTGCAGACACTTTGACTTTTAGGGGCTTCTATATGACTCATCAGGGTTCTCCAACTTCATATGGCCATAACTCTCTAACCGTGAGGAGTTATGTGATGTTCCACATACCACTAGAAATGGAATGACAAGAATTATCTATCTAGGCTAGTTTCACTAACAAATTCACCGACCTTCATCTCATTATTCCACAATTAAGCATGGCTTCTCTAACCATACTTCTAGGATAACTCAATCCGCAAAGCGTCTTCCCATAAGGGATTTCACCATAAGGGGACCAATTTGGAGTCGATCCATTTGTACTTATTATTAACTATGACAAGACAATAATGAGTCATATTTACATCAAACAAAATTGGGTCCATTACCCAAACCTTTTTTCTATCAAACTTTATTCAAGGGTTGACATCAATGACAACCAACCTTAATAAAAAAATATTGTGTTGACAGCTTCACAATATCCAAAATTTAGATGAGCGGATTCAAAAGAAACAATCCCATACTCTGTGTTTTGATGGCACTTCAAAGGGAAACCCAAGGGAGGCAGGTGTGGGAGGGGAGGGGTTCTCTTCGATCTCAGAGGAAACAGAATCCTAAATTATCATTGGAATCTCAAGAAGGACACCAATAACAAAGTATAGGCCTATGCCTTATTAAAATGTCTGCAACTTGCAAAGATCCATAAAATACCTACTCTGAATGTCCTAGGTGACTCCAAAACTATAATAAGGTTAATGGTTCACGAGACTGATCCAAAAAAATTAAGCTTAAAATAAATAATCGACCGAATACAAGTCGAATATCATCCCATTAAGATAACTTTCTATCACATTATGAGAGAGAACAACAAGGTAGAAGATAATTCAGTGAATGAATCCATTGGGAAATCATCTGGAACCTTAGGAATGGAAGGTGTTGAATAATTATACCCCCTGACCTAATGTGTCACATGACCAGAAGATAGATCATGAAGGTCATGGGAGGGGATAGTAAGGGCCCCAATGAATACACAAACATATGGAATGGGCACATGGAAAGGGGCAGGGGTGGGGTCCCTCGAAGTTCCACCACAAGCGGGGACAAATGGATTGGGAAAGTGAAAATGGTCAGGGCTGGGGCCCTTGGGGGATTAAATGCATGAACAACCAGGTGGAGGGGACGTGTGGACAGTCGATCAGGAGGGGAGATGAGATTAAAGCATGCAGAGTAGGCCAATGTTAGAAGGAGAAGGTGGTGAGGGTGGAAGGCAAGTCCCATCGACCACAACACAATGACAACTAACAAATCAAGTGCGGGTTTCATCATGGGTTGGGATTCTCATGAGATTATTCCTTCAACGTTCTTGGGAGCTTAGGAATTTAAGGATCTGAAGCAGATGGACAAGGCGTGTGACAACCCAGTCACATAGTTTAAGCATCAGTATGACACCAGGTTCATCTCCAAGTCTGGAAACATGAAGGTTGAAGGTACAACACACATGGAAGATTTTTTGACCATTCTAGCTGACACAAATTCACCATTAAATGAAACATGGGATATTTATGTTTTGTACTCACCCCTTCGTGAAAAAATAAGTTTAGCAGTCTGGGTAAGTCTCTCTGGCCACCCCTTATCATTTTTTGTCTAGTTTTTTTCCCCTCAGGTTATCTTTTCCCCTCACCTCACCTATCATTCCTTTCCCTTCTCTCCTTATAGCTTATTCCTCACCCATACTTTAAATCAGAGGGCTCAGTCGATCTAGTCTTTCCCCTCCCAGCACTCTGAGTTTTATCTTCGTCTGGTCATGCTTCTCAGTCACCACACCATGTCTCATTTTTTCAATCTGAGCTTGTTTCAGACTGTCCCGCAGACACTTGACTCTTGGGATCCACCTATACACATTTACTTACACAAATTTCCTTTTGTGTCCTTCCCATGGCCTCTGTTCTTGTCATTTTCTCCCACTCTCTCCTTTGTCCATAGTCCTACCCTCTCGTTGAGGCCTAGTGGCTTCACCAGTAGTCAGTAGCAACCTGTCTCCTAGTGCCTGAATCCATGCAAGGTGGTAAAGGATTCTTAGTGGATTCTGGACAATTGGATGAGTATTCAATTGAGGAAGAATGCATAGGATGTCGCAGGATGAGAATTCATCTTGGAGCTCTTAGCTCCACCAAGAATTTTGAACTTGAAACTCTGTCCCAACACAGGCACATGATAGAGAGACTCCAATATGAGAGTTATGCTTAAAGGATCCAGATTTAGGAACAATGTAACAACATGGAGGAAATGTAGCGATGTCTGTACCAGCTGGAAGGAGTGTGACACCAACCAAGAAAGTCAGAAATTTAACAGGGAGCATCCAAAAACGAAAATTCAGTTTCAACGAATCAAATTCTGGATCTTAATGAGCCTCATCCAGAAGCAATTATGGAGCATCAACAGGTCAAATTGGATATGGGTAGTTGATCCCTATTTGTATCATGTTTTTTTTCTCGTTATGTATTAATGGTATCTTCTACTGACTGTACTCGGTGAAATACAATCATAGCATTTTTGTTAGGAAATGAGAATGCACCACCAAAACTCTTTTTGTTTCAAATCGTCCAGATGTTATAGTCTATACATTAGTTGCTTCTTCTTGAAGGCCTGTAATGGCCCCTCTTTTGTAAATCAGTGGATTCATCCACACTTTGAAAATATTTTTCCCAATTTCTATTTTAAAAAGATACAAATTGTCAATCCCATATGTATGAAGAAAAGATAAATTTTCCACATTATAAAAACAAGATTTAAGTTTGATTTTACCTAAACTATGCCTATGATCTAGTGGGGTAGTTGTGTTATGTGTAATGGATGAATAAGGCATGAAATGCATGACAAAAAAATGAATCAAGTTTAATATATGATAATGCAAGTTTCAACAATTAGTCATAATGTGTAAAGATATTTTGGATTAAAACTGTGTGTGGAGTTTTCTGAAATAGATTTTTAGAATTGCAAAAGATAAATTTGACCTGATGCTTGGCCAATGATTCTACCAGGTTCTTTTCTCCTGTGGGAAATATTACATTGTCCAGATCATAAGAACCTTTAAATCCAATATTAAAGAAAATATAGCTAATACTTCCCATAACCAAATCTCTAAATCTTCTATCGCCAAACACTCATTTAATTCCAAACATCTTATTTTATTTGACCAAACAAAAATCCTATCCCCCTCCCCTAACTACTCCTCCCATATCTGTCATGAAGACCTTGAAATTGAAAAACATCCTAATAATTTTAACCCTGAATATGGCTATAAACTCAACCATTCTTGGATATCCACCATTCATCACCTATACCATTAAACCTTTGGCTTTTAGGTCTTTCCTCTAACCTTTCCTGACCAACTGTATAGCCATATTGGTCCCCAATTTCATTATGTTCCTCTTGTGGCCTCTTATATCATAATCCTTTTTTTCTCACCATTCTACTCCCTTCTTATCTTAACCACTCTGGGATTTCTCACCTCGACCCACCCTTTCTTTGAATTCTTTTAAGTATATACAATCCTTTTATTTCCCATGATTTCTCCTTCCATTATTTATGCTCTTTCTCTCTCTTTTTAATCATTCTCTGACATTAATTATTTCCCTTATCAAATAGTTCATATCTTTTTCCCTGCTTATCTTTATTGAATCACCTCTTTATATCACCTCATTATTTTATTCATTACTCTACTCTCTCTATTCTTTAAACAATACTCTAACACAAAATTCATGTCATATTCTTCACATTTATCCTATATTCAATCATTTTATCTCTTATATTTTAACTAACTTTTAATCTCTTATAGTTTAACTACTTTGTATCGTAATACATCATTGTGAATCCCCTCCATCTATATTCCCCCCTCCCCTTATTTTCTCTCTCTCCTTATCTTAATATTTTTCCTCTTTCCAATTACCATCTGTAACCCTGACCCTTAATTATTCATCCCTTCTCCATTATATTTTAATCCTCCTTTTCTTCAATAAATTACCTATCCTACCTACTTCCCCATCATCCATTCATTTTGGGAATTTAACACCTACCCATTTCAATTCATTTCTCAATCATTTTTAATTAAATACTCTTAATATTCTTATCTTTATTAACTTGTTACTTGATTAGTATTATTCAATGTTGTATTAGCATGTGTTCAATACTTTATTAATATTTTAAACTAATCATATTAATAATCTTTAACATTGACTCAATATTTTCAATCATCTTTTTAACCTAATCTTAAAAACCTCTTTATCTCCTCTTTATTTATTACCTAATTCAAATGGCTTGCTCCAATTTATTTAATACCTAATTCCAATGAATAATTCTAAGTTATTGAATATCTAATTCCATTGGCTAGTTCCAAATTGTTTGCCTTTTATTTAAAAAACCCAACACTCTTTTACAAAATTTCTTCTTTCTATGTCCTTGATGATGGGTGGAGTGTCCACTCGAAATGTTGGACGTTTCAAAAAACTCCACACAATTTTAATCCAGAAGCTCTTTACATGAGTTTAATATCATTAAAATTAAATTAAATAAAAAATACACACATGCTGCATAAATATGTTAAAGATACAATTTAGTGCACATGAATATATATTTAAATGAGGACAGTTAAATGTACCTAGAAGCATATCCTCAAGTTATGTGAAGTAGTAGGTGGAGTAGGATGTTGTTGTTACTACAAAAGGTGTAAATGATGAGTGTGCATCTATAGAATTATTAACATCATTTGAATATAACATTTGTTAGAAAAAATAATACATGTAGATATAATATTGTCCATATAATGTTTAACCACTTCCATATAGTTCCCATATGCTTAACCAAAACAAATTTGAGAAAAATTAAAATCAAGTACCATGCATTAGTGCATTATGGGTAGTAAATACATCTAAAAATGCATCTAATAGTGTTGGAACAACTACTACTGGAGTTAAGTGACTTGCGAAGATCCATATGATTAGAGCTATCTACACACATTGTAACAACCCTCTGTTATGTAAGAGAAAAGTCGAAGCACAAAAGGCAATTTTTTTTCTTGTGTTAGGAAATTTATACATCACAATTAGTAGCAACATCATCGACACATCACCCAATAAATTAACGAAACCATATTAATGCATTAAAAATCAATCACAACACAAAGTTGACACATCATCACCATGAATAACGATACACATATCGATGCATTATCACAAATAAACAACAACTCAAAATCATTGCATTCTACAATTAATAATGATGCATAAATAGTACAAATCATAAATCTCTCAACTCATCTCATAAGGATAATCAACAGATAACAGTAGGATAACATGATATAGCATAATGATATCTTAAGGATCATCAAGATAATCATAATAATCACGTAAGATAATACCCACCCAACCTACCCTGTAAGGTTAGGACCTCCAAGACACATAAGCAATGCTCAAGCCTAGGTTCCAATTGATTTTAACCATTTAAGGTCTCAGGGATGGTAATTGTTCTGAGGAACAAGGAGTTGTCTACATCCCATTAACACAATCAAGTACCAACTAACTATTCTTAAATGAAAACATCAATGAAATCAAATTCATCAATCCAACAATCCTAGTCCAGAATTAAGCATGGCACACAAGTTATCATTCGCATAACACGACATAGACCACATTAACTCCAAGGCACAAAACCAAATATCAGTTATGTTCGTGGCACAAATCCCAATTAGAGTAACAACCATCCATATTAATAAATTTTCATTTCATACATGAAGACTAGTATCTAAAACCATACATTATATTATATTTCAGTGCGTGCAAGGATTCTAACTACTCAACTAGTCCTACATCACATTATTGAATTGCGTGCAAGCATTCTATGTAATTAGTCCATATTTTACACATCAACCATGCAAGATGCATGAGATATCGAATTTATTTTGCAAGGTGAAAGAGAATACCATTAGTAAATCAATCATAATTCGAAAATACTGAAGGGTTCAATAGTAACCAAAATTCTAATTCAATCATGCAACATCAATATTCAAGGGTGCAAGGTAATCTAGTTATTAATCCATCATACATTGGAAATTTAATGGCAGAAGAAAATAGTTGTTAAATCAACATATAACAACAAAATTTTCATAGTGCGAGCAGTCCTATGACTAAAAARCACTCCAAACATCATACTTTCATTGCACACAAAAGGTGTAATATATATACAACATACATTACATTTAATTTTCAGTGCRCRCAATGGTTCTATTTATTTAACTAGTCATTGATTGACAATGAAAAATCAATGTGCAAGAGCCACTATCCATTATTCATGGAACAACGAATTCTCAGTGCTTATCATACACTAACATCACACATTATGTTGAAACTTTAAATTGTTATGCTAAACAATATTGTACATGGCAAAAATGTTATCAATCAACCCATTTTGTTATGTAATATGTTATTAGAAGTGTAAGACTAACTAAATATGTGATAAAGGTAGATTGACCAAAGCCACATAGATTTAGAAAATGAAAAAGGAAATAATAAAATAACAATAGTGTTGAAGGATGTATGACCATAATCAAATAGTACAATTTTGAATTAAATAAGGATACCATTTTATCATTTTGGAATTCTATCCCATAATTCTTAAAATTGAATAAAATATGAATTAAATTTTATTAATTGGGGCCCAACACATTTTAATCGACCATATAAACCACATAACTTATTACACACAATAATAAAAATCTAAAGGTACAATTAATAACATTTAATCATCATGTAATAAACCTTTAGTTTGAACAATTAAGAAGCAACTAAATGAATAATTAACAACAATACATATGATTTCAATTACCCTGGCACAAGTTGATTAGAAGGAAAAACCATTGAGTATATAGATGGAGTTTCACAGAGAATGAAGAATTAAAACATCAATGGTCAGGGAGATTAAACTGCTTCTTAAAACAAGGATAAAGATGTTGAGGAACACGCCTGCACAATGCAGAGAAGGTGGTTGTGAAATCGTTGTGGTAGGAAGAGTAAATACACTAGGAAGAAAAATGTTTGAAGGTTGGGAGATGATGCCAACTGAATACAAGTTTAAGGAGGACAAAACTCAAGCTAAGATTTAATGCACCAACCATGGAAGGAGAAGAAGGAAATATAAAAGTTAGATAGTTGAGAATAGATAGCCAAGGTCACTGGTAAATATCATGATTGCTGAAGAAAAAATTTCGTGTGGGTTCCCTTCCACACGTAGGGTAAGGATATCACACACAATCGCAGGGTACTGAGATGCATGGTTGTTGGGAAAGGTCCATGAATTTCAATGGGCATTGACCCCAAAATTCTCTAGGAAAAGGAGTGATGCGTCGAGCCTTGCACTCTCCCCCAAAACGCTAAGAATTAGAGGATAAAATTGTTGTATAAGCCTGAAAACATTGAGAAAAGTTAAAACAAAATGTTGTGTAAAGACATCAAAAATCACCAAGCATTCAGGGAGAATATCGTTGTACATAGCATGGATGACACTGGGCAAAATTCAAGATGAAATTCTAGGAGAAAACCAAAAATAAACAAAACTCCTTGAGGGTTATATTGCTGCAAGAGAGGCCCAAATTTGTGGGGCGAAGGTTTTATAAAACTCAGAGATAAATAGGGGTTAAATTAACCGAGAAAGTGCATAGAAAGGAGATGTTATATGTCTGGAAATTAAACCATGGAAAAATGTAGAGAAAGGAGATGTTATCCATCTAACCATTAATCCATGGAAAAACCTAGAGAAAGGAGATGTTATCCATCCGAGCAAGGGTTTGAAGAAAAAATGCAAAGATAACTATACAATTCATGGAGAAAACTACATAGAATACAAATGTTATTCACTAGGCGAATTTAAAAAGAGGCAGAGAAAAATATCTTAGAAATTTGAAAAAAAAAACATAGAGTTTAGGATGTGAACACAAATCTATTGCTGGGAAATCACATGCAATAATTGTTTAGGGAAAAGGAAGGGCACAGAGGTGAATACATTGAGCTATCCGCTGAGAAGGGAAATCACAAAGAAACTGAAGGAAATCTCGTTGAGGGTTCAGAAAAAAAATCATGAGCATAACGAGAAACATCATACTAGCTAAGCCTCATCGGGGAATACAAAAATTATGAACTAAGATCACTCTCAGAGATCTATACATCAATTTTTAAGAACATTTCTTGAGGAATATAAAAAAAAATCATTACAATTTAAAGGTTTTCAATTAAAATCCTCAGGAGAGTATCATAACAGAAGACAAGGTTTTGAATATGTTCTTTGACACTTGCACTCCATCCATCTCCCATCTTTCTAATCATTCAGACCTCACTGGTACCTCCCATCCAACGCTAGGGCTACTCTTCTTCCCCCTTAGTCTCCTGAGCCACAAAGGGGCCACACACAACTACAACCACAAAACTCTAGCTCCTAGCTCACCTCGCAAGGTTGAGCTACCACTCTCTTTTAGAGTTGGGTATCCTAACTCTCACAAGAAAAATCAGTCAAAGAAATTTTGGCAACATAACTTTACACATACTAGTTATGATTCATTCTTCTTCTCAGTCATTAATTTTATAGATTTATTATTAGTGACCACTTTCCATTTTCATGTTTAATTATTTTTATTAAAATTTAATTTGGAAACACTCTCCCTCATAGACTTGTCACCCGATCCCTTCATTGCACTAGAAATTCATTTATTTTATTTAATTAAATGTCAATTTCCCTCACCCATCCTAAAAGTTTTCCTTGTTGTCAATTTATTGCCTCTATTTCCTGTTAATGTCTGACGCCTTTCTAAAACTTAGTTTTGTTTTATTTAGGAAAGTTATTTAGTTAGAATAGACTAGATTCATTTCTATGTTTCCACATTCCTTTTTAGATTCATTTTCATTCTTGTCTAAGTTCCAATTTAGCATGGCTTGCACATAATCAGTGATTAAATATTTAGATAAAATATTTCTCTTTTAGATTCTTAACTTGGTTTTTTTCCTTCATCCCCCTTTTATTAATTTATTATTTAGTTTTTAGTCTTCTTACCCTATTTAGACCTAGGATTAATTTTCAACTAGGCTTAGAATTTTTACGGGAATTTTATAATTAATAAAAATTTACTCATTTAACATTTATTTTAAGGCTGACCCTTTCAAAACAAAATATTGTTTTCTAGGCACCTAGGTTCATTGACTCACCATTATTAAAATTGTGACGTTCCCTTCAAGATGCACTACGTGCTCCAACGGTGCCACTTGCCTTTATTCATGTTTTATTTATGCAATGTGCCCTTCAAGATGCACTACGTGCTCCAAGGGTTTCACTCTCCTTTGGGTGATTTTGGTAGTTTTCCAACCCTTGGAGTCAATACTGCATCATGTGACCTTGTGAGAGACTAAGGGACTCTAAGGAATAATGACCCTTCCTTATTGTGCACCCCTTAGAATCTCCATGAGCGACTGTCTCAGTCTTCCCTCACGGGATCATGGATCTCTCGAACTAGGTAATCATTAACCAACAATTTGATCCATGAAGGGAGCACTAGTAGGATGTGGCATGGTTGTTTCCACACCTCTCCCTCAATTTATGGTTGTTGTGCATGGCCCCTTTACTCCTAATGTGAGTTTGATTAGCAAGAAATCATCATCCTGCATCCATCAATGAAACATGTCAACGATCCATAAACAACATAATAACATACCCGATCATAGGTCACATATGCATAAACAAAAATAGAAAAACCATATACAATACACTGCCTGACTCGATCCAGAGTCCAAGGAGGTCCACTGATGCCATCAACATCCTCAATCTATCAAGTGTCCTCCACACTCAAGAGAAATCCATCAATAGAACCTATCTATGCATAGATATCAAATAACATAACATAATAATCCATAAGCATCATCATCGAAATCCATAAAGTGAAATAGACAACCATATACTAAACTAGATCACTCGCATGCAAGTGTCCTCAAAGAATAAGTCATATCATGTGCACGCAAGAGAGGGATGTTAGATACACCCCCTCTTTTTTTAAACTTTGTCCCAAAGTTTCACATTATAATGTGTAGTAATTAAAGTATCTGACAAGATCTAAATGTATAACTTTCAAACAAAAATGGAAACTGCTTGCGCATATCATATGCGTCCTCCCAGGTAGTCGAGTGTGGAATATAATTGTCCCACTGGAACTTGGCTTGATCGAGTTTTCAACGTCGTAGCTATTGAATGTGATGGTCCAGAATGCAGATTGGCTTGGTCGTGAGTGCACCATCATTTGATACCTGCAAAGAAGTCATGTCAATCACATGTGTAGGATCGCTAACATAATGTCTCAAAATAGATAAATGAAAAACATCATGCATACACCTCAAATAATTAGGCTAGGTGAGTCGATAGGCCATGGGACCTTTATTTTCCACAACTTCAAATTTTCCCACAAAAGTAGGAGAGAGTTTAGCACCCTACCTAAACTTGATTGAATTGTTGTGTGGTTTCACCCACAAGAAGACTCAATCCCCAACTTCATAACTAAATTCAACGTGATGCACATCGACATAACTCTTCTGTCGATCTGGCGCTTCCTTGATCCTTTGTCTTATCATTTTCATTTTTTCTTCCATTTCTTGGATCACTTCTGGCCCTACCAAGACCCAATCCTCAATTCGATCCCATCTCAAAGGCATCTGACACAGTCACATGTACAGAAACTCAAATGGAGCCATGTTAATGGTGCCTTGATAGTTTTTGTTGTATGCAAATTATTCCAGTGGAAATAACTCCTCCCAATGCTTATGTTGGTCCATCACATACATACGCAACATATATTCCAATATTTGGTTCATTATTTCTATCTTCCCATCTATCTCTGGGTGATACGTGGTACTAAAGTTAATTTAGGTTTCCAAGGCCTCTTAGAAACAAGTCCAAAATCATTCTGTAAACACCGATCCTCGATTGGATATGATCCTTTTAGAAATTCCATGCAATCTCACAATATCGTTGATAAAGAATTTATCTATGTCTGGTTCCTAATATGTCGTACACACAGGGATAAAATGTGCACTCTTCATCAGAGTGTCTACTACCACAAAAATTGAGTCATGCCTCCTTGTTGTCAGTGGAAATCCGATAATGAAGTCCATCAAAATGAACTCCAATTTTGATTCCAAAATAGCATGTGGCTATAGTAATCATGCCAGTAATGCCTATGTTTAGCCTTCACTTGCTGACATTCTAGACATCTCTCTAGGTAGTTGACTATGTCTGCCTTCATCCCTTTCTAGAAGAATAAGGGTTTAAGGTCTACCCTCATCTTCGTGACTCCTGGATGAGCCATGTACACTACTCTGTGAGCTTTGTTCAAGATAAAACTTCTCAACTCATCATTGGGAGGTACGCAAATCCGGTTATTATATCTCATTAATCCATCATTGTCCATAGTAAATCCCTTAAATTTTGGTACCAACATGGTGTCTTGTCTGATAAATTCCTTAACCTCGTTATACCATTCATCATCGTGTTTTATAGTTAGAATCTTTTCACAAAGGTTCATCTAAAGAGATATCACCGAAAATATGCATGGTCTCTGAATCAACGCATCTGCCACTCTGTTCACTATTCCTTTTATCTAGGCAATCTCAAAATCATACTCGCTAAGCAGTTCTGACCAACTCCTTTGTTGTGTGTTCAAGTCACTTTGTGTAAAAATGTGTTGCAAATCACAACGGTTTGTTTTTAGTTCAAATTTCCATCCAATCAGGTAGAGTCTCCATACTCTCAAGGAATACATAATTTCCAATAACTCCAAATCATGTGTCACATAGTTCTCCTCATGCTTTCTTAATTTTCTTGAGATGTAAGCAATCACTTGACTGTCTTACATCAAGACTCCGCCTAAGACTTCCTTGGATGCGTCTGTGCATACCAAGAAGTCCTTGTCCATGTCAAGGAATTTTAGTATCATCGTTGTCGTCAACAACTCCTTGAGCCTTCGAAATGCTTTTGCGCATTTCTTGGTCCATACAAACTTCTTGTTTTTCTTCTGCAGTTCTGTAATCGGATTTTCTATCTTCGAAAAACCTTCGATGTACCATCGATAATATCCCTTTAAACCCATGAAGCTACGTACTTCGGGTACATTGGTCGGCAAAAAATATTCAATAATATACTCTACCTTCATTGGATCCACATAGATACCTTCGTTGGAGATAACATGCCCTAAATAATGAATCCTTGATTGATAAAAAGAGCATTTCGACAGTTTCCTATGTAATTTTTTCTCTCGCAAACACTATAGTACCAAGTGTAAATGTTCATCATGTTCTTCTATTGTCGGAGAATATATCAAAATACCGTCAATGAATACTTGAACAAACTTTTCCAAGTATTCATGGAACACCCCATTCATCAAGCTCATAAATACCCTTATGGCATTTTTCAGTCCAAACGGTAACACGATAAACTTGTAATGTCCATACCTCATCTTGAATGTGGTATTAGGAATTTATTCCTCCTTGATCCGTAACTGGTGATACCCTAATCTCAAGTTGATCTTCGAAAACATTGTCACACCTTTCATTTGACCAAACAAATCATCTATTCTTGGAAATGGATATTGGTTCTTGATTGTTTCCTTGTTCAATTGATGGTGGTTAATGCAGAGTCTCCATGACCCATCCTTCTTCTATATGAAAATAACAAGTGCACCCGAAGGTGACACACTTGGATGTCTAATTCCTAGGTCCAACAACTCTTTCAATTGAATTTTCAACTCATGTAACTCAAGGTTCGACATCCGATAAGGTGTTCTTGCTATCGGTTCAGTTCTAGGTTTTAATTCGATGGTAAATTCCAATTCCCTTTTGGGTGGAAAACCTGGCAACTCTTCTAGTAACATGTAGGCAAACTCATGTACTACCATAAGCTTTTCTAGTCCTTCTTCCATGCCCTTATCATTCAACACTAAGATTTCATATAGCTTGCATGCCTTGTGCATTCTCTTCCATAGCTGAAGGGAAGAGATGAACCTTAGAGAAACTCCCCAGTTTCTTCCTACAATCACTTGTCTCTATCCATTATCATCAATAAAACTCAACCATTTCATCTTATAGTTGAGTACCGCTTCATGCTATTCCAACCAGTACATACCAATTACGACATAATAATATCCTAATATCATGACATACAGGTTGGCCACTGTGACAAAATATCCCAGGTTAAGGATACAGTCCATAACCTTTCCTCTAACCTTATTCTTGGCTCCCAGATCCATTTCCACATAGCTAAAATCATCATGTTTGACTGCATTTAACTTAATTATTTTTAGCACTACACCATAAATAAATCTCCCTATAGCACATGGATCTATCAAAATACTAAATTTCTTGTCCGTGATGGTACCTGATGTCTCGAGCATAGTAGACTGGTTCTCAGCCTCGTGGTTATTCACTACTACATGAATCTAGTGGGCCTTGTGCAAATCTCCTATGGTAGTGTGTCCAGCTGACTCGGCTTCTCTGGCCCTCTCAACTTGGCAGTAAAGTTGGTAATGTAGATCTCCACATGTCCATCACCTAGTATTCGGTCCAGTACTCTTGGTGCCTGAAGTAGAAGCTGATGGATCATCGGCCTAGAACCCTGGTTGGTTTTGCTCAACATGCCTAAACTGTTGTTTTTGTGGACGATGCTGTTGCTCGTGTTGTGCTCCTTGGTAGAGAGTATGTTTCTAAGGCACCAGTCATCATGGTGTCATGAACATGGATCCTCTCGGAGTGCCTTGATACCTTGATGGATGTCTAGCTGGTGTCTAATGTTGCTTCACACCAGATGTCGCCTGTCCTTTTGGTCTCACAGGAGTCCTGCTCTGACCCCTATTGATCATCTCTTCCTCATCTATGAGGGCCTTTTGGATAACATCGTGCAACTTCTGAGGCATTAATATTCTCAGTTTCGCATGAATGTTGATGTTAAGTCTGAACATGAACTTGTTGAACTTAAGATTCTCGATGCTCATATGTGGAGAATACCTAAGCAACTCCATGAAACAAGCCTCATACTAGGGCACTATATGAGAAACCTATCGTAAGGCATTAAACTCATTGAGATGACGCTCAATGAATTCCTCAGACATATACATCTCCTGGAACCTCTCCTCGAACAGTTCCCATGACACATCTTCGACGACCATGTTCAGTTGTGGAAGGCATATCTTCCACCATAGAAGAGTGCTCCCCTTCAACTGAAATACCACCATGCAGACTTTCATGTTGGAGGTATAGTCATGAACTGCAAAGAACATCACCATGTTATCCAACCATGCTTTGGTGGTTGCGCCATCTGTGGCACCCAAGAACTTGAGAAACTTGACTTTATCGACTTCTCGGTGAATGATACCAGTATCGATTGGGGTGTGTGGTAGACCCTTAGGGGGTATCGATGCCCTAGCCTCGTCTCTATCTATATGGCTAATCAAGGACTCTGACATCCTCTGAAAGGAATTCAATAACCCAACCACATCTCCCACAACAATTTTTTCCTATCCATTGAATTGTTCTTCTCCTTGGGGGTTAGACCCCTCTCGTGTGGATGCTACTGGAGGCATATCGCCTCCTCCCCTAGCACCATGTTGTCTACCTCTGTGATGTCCTCTAACCATGATTACCTACACAGACACAATTCAATTTAATTAGTGATAAATTATTAATCAAGTGGTTATACAGTGGAAGGTGCAATGATCCCTAGTTGTAGGTTTGAACCCACTTTGATACCATATGTAACAACCCTCCATTACGTAAGAGAAAAGTCGAAGCATGGAAGGATTTTTTTTTATTACTTTAGGAAATTTATACATCACAGTTAATATCAACATCATCAACACATCATCCAATATATTAACAAAACCATATTAATGCATTAAAAATCAGTCATGACACAAAGCTAACACATCATCACCATGAATAATGATATAGATATTGATGCATTAACAAAAATAAACAACAATCCAAAATCATTGCATTCTACAATTAATAATGACACATAAACAGTACAAATCATGAATTTCTCAACTCATCTTATAAGTATAATCATCAGATAACACCAAGATAACATGAGATAACATAACGATAACCTAAGGACCATAAAGATAATCATAAGTATCACATAAGATACTACCCGCCCAACCTACCCTGCAAGGTTAAGACCTCTAGGACACATAATCAACTCTCAAGCCTAGGTTCCAATTGATTTAAACCATTTAAGGTCTTAGGGTTGGAAACTCTTCCGAGGAACAAGGAGGTGTCTACATCCCATTAATACAATCAAGTCCCAACTAACTATGCTAAAATGACAACATCAATGAAATCAAATTCATCAATCCAACAATCCTAGTCCACAATTAAGCATGGCGTGCAAGTTATCATTTGTATAACATGACATAGACCACTTTAACTCCAAGGCGCAAAAGAAAATATCATTTATGTTCATAGAGAAAATACCAATCACAATAACAACCATCCATCTTAATAAATTTTCATTTTGCACATGAAGACTAGTATCTAAAACCATAGATTATATTATATTTTAGTGCACGTAAGGAGTCTAACTAATCAACTAGTCCTACATCGCATTATTGAATTGCGTGTGAGCATTCTATGTAATTAATCCATCTTTGACACATCAACCATGCAAGACACATGAGATATCGACTTTATTTTTCAAGTCACAAGAGAATACAATTAGTAAATCAATCATAATTTGACAATACTTAAGGGAGCAATAGTAACCAAAATTCTAATTCAATCATGCAACATCAATATTCAAGGGTGCAAGGTAATCTAGTTATTAATCCATCATACATTGACAATTTAATGGTGCAAGAAAAAAGTTGTTAAATCAACATATAACAAAAAAAATCCATAGCGCGAGCAATCCTATGACTAAACAACACTCCAAAAATCATACTTTCGTTGCGCACAAAAGGTCTAATATATATGCAACATAAATTACATTTAATTTTCAGTGCGTGCAACAATTCTATTTATTTAACTAGTCATTCATCAACAATGAAAAAATAGTGTGCAAGAGCCACTATCCATTATTCATGGAAAAATGAATTCCCAATGCTTATCATACACTAACATCACACATTATGACCAAGCTTTAAATTACTATGCTAAACAATATTGTACATGGCCAAACAAAGTTATCAATCAACCCATTTTGTTATGTAATATGTTATTAAAAGTGTAAGACTAACTAAATATGTGATAAAGGTGGATCAACCAAAGCCACACAAAAGTAGAAAATGAAAAAGTAAATAATACAATAACCATAGTGTTGAAGGATGGATGACCATAATCAAATAGTACAATTTTGAATAAAACAAGGATACCATTTTATCATTTTGGAATTCTATCCCATAATTCTTAAAATTGAATAAAGTATGAATAAAATTTTATTAATTGGGGCCAACACATTTTAATCATTCATATGAACCACATAACTTACTACACACAATAATAAACATCTAAAGTTTAAATTAATAACATTTAATCGACCATGTAATAAACCTTTAGTTTTAACAATTAAGAAGCAACTAAATGAATAATTAACAAAACTACATATGATTTCAATTACCCCATCACAATATGATTAGAAGGAATAACCACTGAGTATACAGGTGGAATTTCACAGAGAAATAAGAAGTAAAACATCATTGGTGAGGAATATTAAACCATTTCTTAAACAAGGAGAGAGACGTTGAGGAAACGCCTGCACAATGCAGAGAAGGTGGATGTGAAATCGTTGTGGTAGGAAGAGTAAATACGCTAGGAATAAAAATGTTTGAAGACTAGGAGATACTGCCAACTGAATACAAGTTTAAGGACATAACTCAAGCTAACATTTGATGCACCAAGCATTGAAGGAGAAGAAGGAAATATAATAGTTAGATAGTTGAGAAGAGATACACAAGGTTGTTGGTAAATATCACGATTACTGATTAAAGAATTTCACGTCACTTCCCTTACTCACAGGGGGTAAGGCATTCACACACAATCGCAGGGTACTAAGATGCATGGTTGTTGGGAAAGGACCACAAATTTTGTTGGGCATTGGCCCTAGAATTTGTTGGGAAAAGGAGTGATCCGTCGAGCCTTGTGTTCTACCCAAAAATGCTAAGAATTAAATGAGAAAATAGATGTATAAGCTTGGAAATGCAAGGAAACTTTAATAATGAAATTATGTGTAAATACATCAGAAATCATTGAGCATTCAGAGAGAATATTGTTGTACATAGAATGGATGACACTGGGAAAAATTCAATATGAAATGCTGGGAAAAAAACAAAAATAAATGCAGTGCCTTGAGGGTTATATTGTTGCAAGAGATGCCCGAATTCGTTGGGTGAAAGTTTTATAAAACTCAGAGGTAACTAGGGGTTAAATTTACTGAGCAAGCATAGAGAAATCAAATGCTATCCATCTGGCAATTAATCAATGGAAAAACACAAAGAAAAGAGATGGTATTTGTCTGGAAATTAATCCATGGTAAAATGTAGAGAACGGAGATGTTATCCATCTGGGAAAGGGTTTGAAGAAAAAATGCAGAGATACCTGTACAATTCATGGAGAAAAATTCATAGAATATGAATACTATTCACTGCGAGAATTTAAAAAGACACAGATAACAATATCTTAGAGATTTGAAAAAAAAAACACAGATTTTAGGATGTGAGTGCAAATCTATAGCTGGGAAATCACATGCAATAATTGTTCAGGTAAAAGGAAGGGCGCAAAGGTGTATACATTGAGCCGACCATTGAGAAGGAAAATCATAAAGAAACAGAAGGAAATGTCATTGAGGGTTCAAAAAAAAAATCACGAGCATAACAAGAAACATTATACTAACTAAGCCTCATCAGGGAATAGGAAAATGGCACTCTCAAAGATCTACACATCAATTTTTAATCACATTTCTTGGAGAATATAATAAAAACTCATTACAAATTAAAGGTTTGCAATTAAAATCCTCAAGAGAGTACTGTAACCGTAGATGAGGTTTTTAAGATATTCTATTGCACTTGCTCTCTATCCAACTCCATGCTTTCTAATAGAGACCTCACTGGTACCTCCCAGCCAATGATAGGGGTACTCTTCTTACCCCTTAGCCCCCTAAGATGCAAAGGGGCCACACACAACCACAACCAGATAACTCTAGATCCCAGTGTGCCTCACAAGGTAGAGATACCACTCTCTTTTCGAGATGGGTATCCCAACTCTCACAAGAAAAATTAGTGAAAGAAATTGTTGTTGGAAAATATTTAACAGACAATGTGTTGACACTCAGAATTGAAATGGGTTGCAGAAAATCAATCCTGAGGCAACCTCGAACCACTTTGGATTGGAAGGCTGCCCTCCCCCAACCCGAGAAGGATCTCTCGAAAAATGTCACAAAATAAATTGAAGTAAGCATGAAAACGATGGGCAGATTTATGGGTGAATAATGGTCTTAGATTTTTGGAGTTTGGGGGTTAAACCAGGGAAATAGTCCATTGGGCATGGATTCAAATGAAAACTGAAGAAATGAGACAATAGCAGAGATCATTTAACTTGCGGAAAGTGAGGCAAAGTAAGTCTAACTTTCAGTGCTTTGATAAATCATGATGCGGTAGCGGAAAGAAAAAGGAAAGGATGACGTAGCAAAGGATATATGCAGAATTCTGAAAATGTAGATTGGTCTTACACAACTGATAGCTGGTGTAGAGGAAAGACAATAAAAAATTACAGAAAACCCAAATCCTTTCGTTATAGTAGTGGTCATACTAAAGTATAACGAAGCACATCGGTTAGAAGAAAATGAAATTTAATGCAATCGTGATGGATTAAGGAAGACATAAAGATATGGTAAAGAAAATATCAACTGTGAGTAAGGAACATATAAAATGAAATCTGAACAGATTTAACACAACTGAAAAGAAGAAGAACATGCTGAAATAAATCAACCGTGATGAATCTCATAGTCGCAAGAAAAAATCGTCTTTATTACTCCAATCTGGTTTACAAAAACTCAGTCATTACAATGAAACCCTCTTTGAAAGAGGTTTCCCCCAGTGCTGCGCTCATGCACTCTCCTTGAATCTTCCATACCTCAGTCTTTTAAAAGAAAAAAAAAATCTTCTGTTTAGAGGAATATGAAATGGTTCATCTTTTGGAGCTCTGCGACTGCTAGGCGCATCTACTAGCTTCGTTGAACCGTTATTAATCATTTGACATGTGGACAGGGATTTCTGCATGTAATCCATGCATTTGATTTTGCTTTTAACACCGGATTTCATCCTTCCAGCATTGGGGATCTCTGCAACCTTTAGACGCTGGAGATCTAGAACAATTCCTTGAGCGGTCAATTGCCACAACAACCAAAAATTCCACATCATCTTTACTAATTTCTTCCTGAATCTTAGGTTCTGCAACAATAGAGTGTTTCAGTAAATGGTTACCAAATGCATGAGATAGAGCCAACACACCTCCTACTCTCCATGTTCCAACCCACCTAACATTTGCCTCCAGCTTTCTCAATGCGCTGGAATTCAACACTTCTATTCGGCTTGTGATCCTTAGAAATAGGAATGGCTTCACCAGCTTTTAAAATCACTGCTCATGAGTCTCCCACATTAGCAACATACAAGCGATCCCTTACTAACACTGCAGTCGAAGCTGTTGAACCATCATCTCTGTAAATACTAGTTTCTGCCTTTAAAAATTCAGAATCAGTTTGCTGATAGGTTTCAGTTATAGCTATCTAGTGTCATTTGAAAGAACAGTTTGGGAATCTGATAGATTCCCATCACCATTTACATTGATACCAATCTTTGTCAATTCTCTATCAATGACTTTTGATTCCCCCTCCATACCATCAACTTCTCCATCTAACAATACCTATGGTTCAAGAGATGGTCCTTTTTCATCATATAATACAGCAAGAGGTGCAACCAAAGATGCAATTGGCGACTTTGCAAGCCTCCTATCCCATAGTCCAGTTGCATCATCTCGAGTGTAGAGTTGAGGATGTGCATATCATTCATGCCGATCAACAGTGACCAGAACAGACTTTCTTCGATGACGATCTACATGGCTTACAAATTCCAACGGAACTCATGCTCCTCGAGATAACTTAGACAAAATAGATATAAAATCCTCAACTTGTTCTATTTCCTTCCCTGCCAATTTTTTTTATGATTGAATGGCGAGAAACACCTACCCTTGATAACATATACCCTAGTTTTGCAACATAGACTAGACCACAGTGAAAGTGGAAATTCTTGGCCTGTTGATATGATAGAGGATGAATAACACCACCACTCACTTCCAAGAAATAATCTGGTGTTATAGAATGCAAGTTCTAGACCTGCAAGGTGACCTTTAAAGGAACACCACCTCTCTCAAGCTCCAAATCAATTTTGTTTTCGACACTATCATCAAGCAACGTATCCAAAATCAAGAATTGAGTTACGACCTTGCCATTCACACATACAAGTATATCTCCTGGCTCTAAATGATTGTTGGATGGACCTCCAAGAACCATAGAATCCACGATGAGCATTCCTGTCTCATCGACAGAAGAAGCCTGTCTCACAAATTTCTCAGTGTTACACCGAAGCCCTAAATGACGTGTTTCACCAAATCCCTGGTGAATAAGGGTCATCTGAAATGTTCCTCGAGGAATGTGTACTGCTTCCCATCCACCATTTCACTCATCCTTGCACCTCTGTAAAAATTCCAATGCCCTTACCACCCATTCCAGCGGAAGAAAAATGCAGATGAACTAGAAGATTTGCTGCCAGCATTTAGTGCAACTGCCTGTCCATGGCAATTAATTACTGGCGAGCCACTCGAACCCCCTTTTGTCCCTAAAGCTACTTGCATGTAAAATATAATGAAGTCATTTTATCCATCTGGTTGGAATAGGCGTGTAGGAGGTAGGTGTTGATGTTATCGTTGTCATTAAAAGACCTTTTATTTAGCTGAAACAGAGCAATGTGGATGTGTTTCATATAATTCTCGGTCATCACGTCCCATTGTTTGTCTCTGAAGCAGTTGTTGCCCCTCTTCCTCACCTGAATGGTAATGTCTCAGTCATCATACCAATGGTAATGCCACCAACGGTCTCCCCTGAAAGTCTAGCTGAATTGTCAGTCTGAAGGAGCAGTGTTATTTGAAACAACTGTCTGAGAATCAATTGACTGCAAGTTATGGATTTATGTTTCCAACTCATGTATTTTTGGTAAACTTTTAGACATAGCCATGTCTCTAGTGGAGGTTGGAATTAAACTCTTATCAGTCTTGATAGTTTCATATTTTAAATTACTAGTTCGACCAATTGTTTCTCCTTTGTATCTTGTTTATCATTCTCAACAATTGACTCTGAAGACGCCATGAAGCTTGCATTTTCCATAGAAACTTGCATTCCAAACCCAATGATATTGAGTCGGGAACATCTGGACATTGTACACTTGCATGGCTCTCCTAAGAAATGAGGAAAAAATGATCCTGTTCTGTAGATATCATTTCCTTAGAAAAGTCGTATCGTTTATTCCAGCATAGAATAAAAAACACTCTTTATGTACACCTGGCACAGTACATAAATTGAGTCT
>JASDQU011101684.1:417-30691 GCA_032191745.1 Picea mariana
TATGTTACTTTTATTGATGATGCAACTAGAAAAACTTGGGTTTATTGTATTCGAAAAAAATCTGATGTTTTTGATACTTTTAAGAAATGGAAATCTTTGGTTGAGAATGAGATAGGAACTTTTTTGAAGTGTCTCAGATAAGATAATGGAGGTGAATATTGAAGCAAGGATTTTGATGATTACTATTCATACCATGGGATTCATAGAGAGAAGACAGTTCCAAGGACACCACAAGAAAATGGTGTGTCAGAAAGGATGACCAGGACAATCATGGAGCATGCAAGGAGTATGAGATTGCATGCTGGTTTTCCCTTATAGTTATGGGCAGATGTTGTAGATACTATTATTTACTTCATAAAAAGAGGACCTTCAAGATCTTTGGATGGTATAATTTCAGAGGAGGAATGGATAGGAATAAAGGTAAACTATTCTTTCTTGAAAACTTTCAGTTGTGAAGCATTTGTCCATATTGATAAAGAAAATAGAACAAAGCTTGAGGAAAAATCTAAGAAGTTTACCTTTATTGGATACGGTGTTAATGATTTTGGTTATCACTTATGGGATTATGAAAATAACAAAATCATTAGGAGTATAGATGTCATATTCAATGAGAAGGTCGTGTATAGAGATTAGTTGCATGGAAAGAAACAGGAAAAATAAAAACAAGAATACATAGTGCTTGATGAGATCACTGAAAAAGAAATTCCAAAGGAACCAGAAAATCAAAATGTACAAAAACAGGAGAAGCAGGTCAAACTCCTGCAATTGTGGTTAGAAAATCTACCAGGTTAAGTATACCCCCTGAATGATACTCTCCTTAATTGTATTATTTATTGTTGATTGATTCTGGTGAACCATAACGTTATGAAGAGGCAATGAAAGTAGACACAAAAAAGAAGTGGGAGCAAGGCATGAAAGAGGAAATGGATTCCTTGGCAAATAACCATACTTGGGACTTGGTTTAGTCGCCTACAGGAAAAAGAGCATTGCATAATAAATGGGTTTACAAGTTGAAGGAAGAATATGGAGGAATAAAGTGGTACAAGGCTAGACTTGTTGTAAAGGTGTTTGCACAAAAGAAAGGTATGGATTTTGATGAAATATTTTCTCCTGTTGTTAAAATTACTTCAACTAGGACCATTTTAATTCTTGTGGCAGTAGAAGATTTGCATCTTGAACAATTAGATGTTAAAGCAACTTTTCTCCATGGGGATTTGGAGGATGAGATTTATATGCAACAACCACAGGGGTATGAGGTCAAATGGAAGGAGAATTTGGTATGCAGGTTGAAGAAGAGATTGTATGGCCTAAAGCAAGCTCCAAGGTCATTTTTGAAGTTTGATAGGTTTATGACAGAACAGGGTTATAGTAGATGTCATTCTGATCATTGTTTTTATTTCAAAAATCTAGAAAATGGAAGCTATATTATCTTGTTATTGTATGTAGATGACATGCTTGTTGCAGGGTCTAATATGTAGGATATAAATGTGCTCAAGAAGAAATTAGCTAATTCATTTGGGATGAAGGATTTGGGTGCTGCAAAGAAAATCCTTGGTATGAGAATAACAAGAGACAGAAAAAATTGCAAATTGACATTGTCTCAAGGTGAGTATATAGAGAAGGTGTTGGAGAGGTTCAGAATGAAGAATGCAAAACTAGTTAGTACACCTTTGGCCAGCCATTTCAAATTAACTAAGGAAATGTGTCCCAAGACACAAGAGGAGATAGAATACATGTCCATGGTCCCTTATTCATCAGCAGTTGGGAGCTTGATGTATTTAATGGTTTTCACAAGACCAGATATTGCACATGTAGTGGGAGTTGTGAGCAGGTATATGAACAATACAGGTAAAGAACATTGGGAGGAAGTAAAGTGGATTCTCATGTATTTGATAGGTACTGCTACTCATGCATTATGTTTTGGAGGTTCAGACACTTTTCTACAGGGATATGTTGATTCAGATATGGTAGGTGATAAAGATAGTAGGAGGAGAACCACAGGGTATGTTTTTACTATAGGTGGAAAACAAGTAAGTTGGATTTCAAAAATGCAAAAGGTTGTTGCACTTTCAACAACAGAGGCAGAGTATGTTGTTGCTACAGAGGCTAGTAAAGAGATGATTTGGTTACAGAGATTTATGGAGGAATTGGGAAAGAAGCAGGAGAATAGTAGGTTGTACTGTGACAGTGAGAGTGCCATTCATATTGAAAATAACTCAACCTTCCATTCAAAGACTAATCATATACAGTCGAGGTACCACTTCATACGATCCACCTTGGAAGATGGACATTTGAATTTGGAAAAGAGACATACTAGCCAGAATCCTGCAGACATGTTAACAAAGGGAGTAACCAAGGAGAAACTGAGGTCCTACTCAGTTTCAGTTGGTCTTCAAGAATGAATATGAAGATGAGAAATTTTCCAAGTCCAAGAAGGTTCAGAGTCCAGCATATGCAGCAGTGGTGGAGTTGTTGAGATTAGTCTCCAAGTGGGAGATTGTTGGTTATGGAGCCTGATTATCTTCCTGATTTAGAGGCCTTTTGTTTTCAGTCGTGTTTATACCCCATGAAGTATTTATGCCCCAGAAGTATGTACACTCTTCCACGTGGGGGAGTGCAGAAGGGGGTTACCCCCTCTCCGGGGTCTAGGGGAAAGCAGGTCCCCGATGGGGGTTCAGGGGTGAAGCCCTCGAAGGAAAAATTGCTTTGTAAATGTATATTGTAATTTCATTGTAAATCTGGACCGTTCATTATAAGGTTGCAAATCTAACAGTAGAAATTATGTTAGGGTTTTTTTCCCTAGAAGGAAACTCTCTGTTATGAGGGAAATGTATTGCAGCTATGCAACATAGTGAATATTGTATTATGAGATGAGATACTGTGAGAGAAAGAAAGGGAAGTTACAACGAGTTTGTTGTAGGTTGTATCCCTTCATTTGATGGATAATAAAAAAGGAAGGACTTGACAATTTCTTTGATGGACATAGCCCACTCTGGGTGAACCACGTATATCCGTGTATCTATTGTATTGTGTATATTCTATGTTTTATTTACGCATTTGTTTTATTTCATTGCTCCATGGTCCTGTTTTTCTAACATGATCTGGTTGATACCTGCAAATCTGAAAGAAAAGGGTGTTAAATATGTTTACCAAGTGTTAATGGTGGTCGTTGACTGAAGAGATCGGTGAAAAGTGGCTTTGGTTGCATCTGGATCGTGAATAGTGCGACATTGGTGAAAAAACAGGATTAAGTGGATGAACGGGTGTCCGTTGGGGAGCGAATGACGAGTCATCCGGTTAACGGTCATGGTCGACTATATTGATTGGCCAAGGGGCATACTGAAAGTTAGGTGGAGGGTAATGAATGGGTAACAGGTATATGGGATGTTACTGGTGACAGGTGAGTGGAGGGTGATGTGTTGGCAGAGTAGTGGAGCATGACGTATGGATGGGGGTAGTGGAGTGTGACGTCAGAGTGCAGAGGTGGTATGAGTAGGCAGTTTGGCAGATTGCTCCAGGGGGGGTAGGCGGTAAGTGGTATAGAGCAGGGGGGTCCGAGTTAACAAGAATGCGCCATGTTAGGAGGGGCTCACCTAGGAAAAACCACTTGCTCGGACCCCACCCCCACCGTTAAAGGTAGAATGGTTGGGGGGTCCGATATCTTCTACCAACCGTAGATTTGAGCGCCAGATGATGGACCGTTGAGATTGGCGTGATCTTTATCACAAAGCACTAAATATAATATATCACCCCAAACTTGGGATATATATTCTTTTTGGGTTTTTTCACTGCTCCCCTTCCTTCATTGTCACCAAGGGGTCAAAAAACAACATATTTAACTCAAATCAAATAATTTAACCAACTTTACATCAATTTATTGAAATGAAAGCATACTAACATGTGTCCTACTCTAATCACCTAGAAAAATTAACCCAGATTAGACTATTGGGCTAAAACATTACTCTAACCTAGGACATTTGATCAAGTTTAAACTGTTTGATCAAACTTATTCACTAACCTATCTATCTTGGCTAAGATTAAACTGTTTAGCCAAGTTTATTCACTAACCTATCTGCATAAATTCAAAGGACTTGACCATGGTTAGACAATATGAATCAAGCCAGTCTTATTGCATGGGGTTTTATCATTTTCTTTTCATACCCTCTTTTATTCTTTTTTTCTATTTTTATTCTTTTTCTTTTTCTATTTTTATTCTTTTTCTTTCTTTTCTTTTTCTTTTTCTTCTTTTTCTTATTTTTTGTAAATCATTTGCAGAATGAAATATTATTTATAACACAAATGCAACCAGAGGAAAAATTTCTAGTCACCATTTGATCCTATGAAAAATAGGGTTATAACAGTGTCTGCACCTGGGGATGGTGCTCTCCTTGTGAGGTTCCAAGAACCTGCTACCTAATGTTTTGAAAATTCTTCACCAGTGTTTCTTCTGCAACTTGATTTGTTTTATTTGAAAATCTCGTGGCACTGGTCAGTGGCTTATGGCCTTCTCTTTGGGCTTCAACCATCTGATCAACAACACCCACACATAACATGAAAGTAAAAACAGTTTGTAAAATGAAATGAATGAATAAAATCTTCATTGGGGTGGAATATAATGTTTGAGCATCCTGCCATTTACAGGTCCTCCTGGAAGATCTGATCCATCACTGTCCTTGAGCAAGAATGTATTATTTCCTCTAAATTCCTGAATGATGTAAGGGCCTTTCCACAGATTGTCGAACTTCCCATGTTTTCCCTTGTCTTGATTTCTGGAATCTCATTTCAGTACTATATCATCCAACTCAAAGTCATCCTCTTTCGTTCTTCTGTCATAAATATTTTTTATGCTCTCTTGGATTACCCGTGTCTCGTTATACACCTCTTCTCTGAACTGTTGGAGTTGGATCATATAATTTATCCTCCTCTGAATATCATTGGGCTCTGCCTGCACTTCTTATAATAGTTTCATAACAGGAACTCCCAAATAAGTGGGGAAAACTACATCAATCCCATATACCAATTGATATGGGAACATACCAATTGATCTTTTTGTGGTCAATCTGTTAGCCCAGAGTGCATGAACGAGCTTGTTATGCCAAGATTTCTTATTCTCATGCAACATCTTCTTTACGATATTCACCGAAATTTTATTTGAGTACTTAGCTAACCCATTTCCCTGAGGGTAATAGGCAGTGGAGTGTCCCAAAGTAATTTGGTACCTAATGAAAAATTATATTATCTCCTTTGATATGAAGGTTGTTGCATTATCAGTTATGATTTTCCTAGGACATCCAAAACGAGAGAGAATATTAGTTTCCAAGAATTTAATAATGACAGAGTTAGTAGCTTGCCTGTAAGGTACAACCTCAATCCGCTTTGTGAAGTAGTCTGTAGCTATCAGTATCCACTTATGTTGTCCTGAAGAGGGTGGATGAATCTCACCAATAAAATCCAAACCCCATTGTTGGAATGGAGCTTCTACTGAAATAGGCTTGAGGGGTAGGGGAAAAAGTTTCCTTTTGCCTTTAAAGACTTGGCACTTGTGGCAGGAGGTTACCTTTTTGTGAACATCTGCAAACAAGGTGGGCCAGTAAAAACCAGCTTTGAGGATCTTGTTAGTAGTAGTTTTCTAACTTAGATGTCTGCCACAATCTCCTTCATGGAAATCATGCAATGCCTTGTCAGATTCATCCTTTAATAAACAGTTAAGTAAAATGCCTCCAACATCCTTCCAATAAAGGTTTCCATCTAGAGTACAAAATTTCAATGCTTTTAATTTTAAGAATCTAGCTTTAGTCTTAGTTAGACTAGGAGGAGCTTGTAAATTATGTAATACAAAGATGAGGTCTGCATACTAGGGAGAATTCGAGAATTCCTCTTTGATATGTGGAGTTTCCTTCTCTTCCTGTTCATCAACTGCAACTAATAAATTTATGTCTAAAGCATGAAAATTCGATTCAGCCATCATTTTGGCTAATTCTTGACCCTTAATTAGTTTAGTTGGTTTAATTTCTATGTCATATTCAAGGATCACTGCAATCCACTTCCCTCTCCTACCATCCGGGTTATCTTGAGTTAGGATATATTTCACCACTTCATTTGGAACATAAGCAATAGTATGAGAATGGAGAATGTAAACTCTAAAATCTTTTATTGCTTTTACCAGGGAAAAATCTTGTTTCTCCATTATATTATAGTTCAATGAAACATCTCTCAATGATTTGTTGAAGAAAGCTATGGGTTGTTCATGAAATTCAATGTTTTTCTACAATAGTATTGTTGTAATGGTGTGTTCAGATGTAAAAGAGAACAAATATAAGTCTTTAGTGTAATCTGGATTGAACAAGACTGGGGCTGGTGTAAGAGCATGTTTTACTTGCTCAAAAGACTGTTTAGATTCAATGTTCCACTTTATTTTTGTTTATTTTTTAAGAATATTTGTAATGTTCCTGAGGAGTTCTCCCAAATTGGGTATGAATCTTCTTAAAAAAATTATCTTACCAATGAATGATTGCAAAATATTTAATGTTCCTAGGGTGGTCTAAGTTCTGGATAGCTTCTATTCTGCCGGGGCCTATTTTAATTCCACCTTTAGAGATTATATGCCCCAATAACTTGCCTTCTTCTAAACCAAAAAGAGTTTTCTTGGGGTTCAATGAAATCCCAAACTTTCTGCACTTCTCAAACACTCGTTTGAGATGTTGTAAATGTTCCTCATCTAATTTGGAGAAGACATTAACATCATCCAAATATATGACTATGAACCTACCAAGCTCATCCACAAAGGCAATATCCATTTCTCTTTGGAATGTGGCAACATCATTCATAAAACCAAAGGGCATTTTCACATACATGAAAGTTCCCCAGGGTGTGGTGAAAGATGTTTTTTCCTAGTCGTTTGGGTGGACAAGGACTTGGTTATAGCCTGAAAAACCATCTAGTAAAGAGATCCTACTGGCCCCAACTACCTTTTGTAAGATGTGATCCATTTTAGGAAAAGGATAGTTGTCTTTGAGGGAAACCTTATTTAGGTTTCTGAAATCAACGGAAAGCATGATTTCACTAGTCTTTTTTCTGGTAGGAACCAAATTGGAAACCCACTTTGAAAATCTTAAGGGGGCTATTATTTTGGCATCATACATCTTTTTAATATCTTTTTCTATCACGAGAAGTAACTTTGGATTGATTCTCCTAAGTTTATGTCTGAAAGGTTTATGTTATTATTTTATTGGGATTTTATGTTGTACGATACTGGTGTCACAAGCTTTTAAATATTCATAGCTCTAGGAAAAGACATCTACAAATTCTTTGCACAGATCGATATATTTCTTCTTTTTCTCTAGAGGTAAATATTTAGATAGTTTAATCATTTTGGGTTTTTCCTCTGTCCCAATATTACATTCCTTGACCTCTCTCCCAGTGTGTTCTATCTTTTTCTTTTTTTCTACATCGTTGAAATCAAACAAGTATTCTAAAGGAACTAGCCCTCTAGGTAAAATGTTATTCTTCAATTGTAAAATGTCGGATTCTTCATCTTTTTCATTTATTTCATCTGACTCTACTTTATTTACACTATCATTTTCTAAATCTAGTTTATTTACACCATCATTTTCTGAGTCTGATTTATTTATACCATCATTTTCTGAGTTTGATCTATTTACACCATCATCATCGTTATCTAAATCAATATTTGTACACTCAAAATCATTCTTAGACTGCAAGAAATATTCAATTTGTTCATCGTTTCCAAATACCTGTCAGTAGCTAGTGTTATCTGGAAAATTTGGTTTGCACTTCACCTCTACTGTATATTGGTGATTGGGATGGAAAGGTATTTTGCAAGTGGCTGTTGAAGTATCCAATACATCTGCAAGTATGTTCTGGCCTTTGCGCATTACCTGCAAGTCAATTTCAGTGAAACATTGTAGAAAATCTAAAGCAACATTTCTATAAGCTCTGAGTCTAGGATGTTTTTCAAAATACTCACCTTTAATTTGTTTAACAACTAGTTTAGAGTCACCTCTTACCATAATCATTTTGGCACCATGTTTCTTCAACAACTTCAGGCTAAGCATCAATGCTTCATACTTAGCTATGTTATTGGTGCAATGAAAATTTAATTTGTAGGAGTGACTTTCATAATATCTATCTTTATGATTATGTATCCACACCCCAGCCCCAACTCCCTCCTTGCACACAACTCCATCAAAATCCATACACCATAGAGGTTCTGGTGTTTCATCACTTTCCTTTTTCACAGCTTTACTTTCCTTAGTGATTACTTGATTTTCGTCTGATCTAGATGCATCATCCTCTAATTGTGCAATTTGATTATCCAAGTCGCCATCATTATACAAAATGGAGTCAAGGTCCGAGTGAACATAGTACAAAGGATAGTTATGTGGATTTTCTTGACTGTTTATCATGTACTTCATCAGAGTCTTTCTGTACAATATTCTTTGTTGTCCAAATACAGGTATGGTGGCACAAGACATATCTGACTGCAAATTTCTCTTCAACTTAGCTCCCCAAGATCTAGATAACAACATACCATATTTCGGAGGAATGTCTGCAACCAGAATATACATCACCATGATTTTTGCTGGGATCTAAGCCAAGGTGATGCACAAATATTTAATTAGCCCTATAAATTTGACTTTTCTAGAGTCAAAAGAATACAAAGCCTTGTAGGGTGTGGTGACATCAAGCCCCAACTTCTCCATCACAACTTTGGGCATCATATTGTGAGAAGCGTCAGAATCAAGCATAGCGTTATATAATGTCTTGTCATGTATATTCAGACTAATCTAAAATGGGGGAATAGAACCAATATCAGATTTTCCATCCACCTCAGGACCAAAGAGAATCTTAGGTTGGTCATCAACAACATTTACAGTATCTATGCGTACAACTGGCTCAAGGTTTAATGCTTTTGTGCCTATTTTTGGTTCAATGCTCAATTCCTTGATCACTTGTGATCTATAAGCATTTTTTCTCATTAGTTCAGATAGGGGAATAGGAATATTCAATTTGGATAATTCACCTTCCAGGATGAAAGTAGTGGAACTTCTGTTTTGTCTCTGCAATTCTGGTTTATTAGTCACAGTCCTTTGTGTAGATGTACTTGGCTGACTAGTTGATGCAACCTAGGTTTGAGTTGCTCTTTGTGAAGTTTCAGGATTTATTTTTGCAGAAGAATCATAATTATTCTTCTCAGGGACTTTCTTGGGAAGAGTATCAAAGGTTTTCTTGGCCTCAGTTGCTTTCTTTGTTTTAGTAGCCTTATTTGTTTCAGCAGCCTTCTTTGTAGGATTGTCATTAGTCTTTTTTATTCTCACGTTATACTGTCTGTGGACCTCCATTATATCATTTTCAAAGGCCTGTTGTTCCATTTTCTCTTCTTCCTCATTTAGCTATGTTTGTGAGAGGAGAAAAAGATCTTGTTCTTCTTGAGTAAGGAAAATGGAGTCATTGTCATGGACACCCATGAGGTTTATGTGAATATCATACAACTCTTCGATCATCTCCTCCCCATCATCAATGTAATTTTCGTGAAGAGGTGGTATAATATGTTGATCATGCCCTCTTTGCTCCCTTTGGTCTTTGGGTTCCCTCTATCTAATTTGGGGAGGATTCCTTCTGAAGTTTGGATTTATGATCTAAGGAGCAGGTTGATTTTCCCTGGGTGGGTTTTTGTCAGTGATGGTTAGACTTTCCATCATTCTCTTCATAGTTCTAATTATGGAATCCAGTTTAGCATATGAAGAAGACGTGGAAGGCTCTTCTTTGATTGTAACCCTTCTCTCTATTCTTTGCCTGGCTCTTATGGCTAATAGATTTGCCTCCACACTCACTGCACTTTTCTGCATGTCTTCTAGGGTGACATAATTCATTTCCCTTAGTTGGTATGACATATCAACATCAAATCCATCAGGGAACTTGATTAAGGCCAAATCTTGGGGAGGCTTGATATCAGTTGGAATTGTATTATAAATATTGTTGAAACGAATGCAGTAATCCTGCACTATTTCCCCTTGATTCCTTTTGATATTCTCATATTCTGATAAAATATGGAGAGGGTTTTTCTTTACCTCCCATCCATCGAGAAAAATCCGCTGAAAAGCAAAAATATCAACTATGGTAGCAGGGCGTAAAGCTTTGAACCATTTTTTGACTTCTCCAGTTAAACTCTATGCAAAAAATATTATATGGACATATGCCTCATCGACTTCCTGCAAATCAAAATAATCATTCATGTTATCAACATATTGTTTTGCATTAAGAAGTCCAGTACCATCAAACTAAGGAAGTCTGGTTTGATAGTCCTGGGGCATGGCATGTAAGGGAGCGACCAACAGCAAGGGAGCATATCTTGCTGCCATTATTGGTGGAGGAGGTTGAACAACAACTTGTGTGATGGGAGGATAAGTGACAGAAGAGGTAGAAGAGGTAGGACTGGGATATGTAAAGTGGACTATCTGATGTTTGATGGAAGCTGCAGAAATAGTCAGGGTAGAAATTTCTACTGACTGTTGAAAGTGAGATTTGTACAAAGATTGATTGAGATTTGCTACTAGATCTTCTAACTTGTTGAATTCTTGAAGAAACCGTTGATCAAATTATGCTTTGGGAGAAATTATTTCAGAGGTCTTGGGTTGTAAGATGGTTTGATCTAGGATTGTTTCACTTACAAAGATGTGAGATTTGGTTTTGAACATGCTTTTCTCAAAGGATATGTCAAACTCAATATTCTGGATAGCGACAAGCTTCTCTGGGAGAGAAGTAGACCTATGAAAAGGGTTGTGACTCCCAGAACCTTCTACAGTGTTTCTTTTTCTAAGTAACTTTTCTGGATCGTCTACTGTTGTTGCAGGTTTTGGATCAGGGTGAGATCTAGTGTGGATTCTTTTAGGAGCCAGAAATTTAAGTTTTAGGAAATATAAACTAATATATACAAACTTCAACAACCTCTGAACATTTATCTCTTTGTAAGTTATACTTTATGATTTGTTCAGAAATAAATTTTTCTTTATCTAGGGAAAAGAAATCGTAGGATGGAAAGTTTGTTCAGTTCCCCAGTATGGTCGCCACTATGTTAGCACTCTGTAAATTCCCAGAGGTTGTCAGGGGGAAGAATAAATTTAGCAGAGGTAACTTACCAAAACCACTTCGAAAATGGGATCTATCCCTTCCAGTTTCAGAGAGGGATCTCTCTATATGTTTTAGATCTCTTGGGTTTTAAGATATTAGGCTAGTTAAATGAATATGAGTGTGTTGTTTTGTTTTATAAAGATGGCTGAAATATTTCTTGCACATCCATTCGGCTATGGGTTCTGTGCTAAGGGTTGAGATCATAAAACAAATTTTATAAGGTTTCTTCATAGGGCAGGATAATGCAAATGTTGGATGTTTTAGAATTAAAGCAATGAAAGGCAGAAACAAGTGAGATAGTCAATCAAAATAAAGAAGCATTTAAGAATTTCTTTATCACAATATCAAAAGAACAACATTCAGATCTTTAAAATCCAGAAACAGAGTATCGAGATAAATTCTACACTTAAACTTCTTTTAAATGATCAGAGATAGAAAACAAAATGATAACGAAGTAAGATAAACATTTAACAAAGAGAAGTAAACATCACGAACATCAACACGCGAGAATCTTGTGAATCATCCTTTATTATTGGTATATCTCTTCAAAAAGATTACATATTACAGCTTTCTTGGGTGTAAATATCAACCCTCAATAATTCAGAGTTTGAAGTATTTATAGAAAAATTACATTTGATCCTGTCATTAATGATCAAGATATGGTAGAGAGAAAATCTAACTGACTAGATTACATTTACAAAAAAGTAGGAATGTTGAATGATCCTCTCGAATCCTTGGTGTTGATTATAAGGACGGTGGTTGGTGATTCATCTTTGACTTGACTATGATTGTTCCACATGCTGACTCGAATTGTACACATCATTTCTTACTCGATCAAACCACACAGGTCATCCCATCTCTCTTGACTAGGGATGGTAATTTTGAGTAAACTTTGGTAAACTTCATCCATCTCTGTGTACTTGACGAAGGTGGGCTTGGTGATGAAGATGTACTTGATATCGTGTTTGATGTTGAGGTCCAACTGTAGAGTCTCCAAGAACACTTTACCAATAATGTTGCCTTGTATCCCCGCAAACTTAGATCCGTCCTTTTCCACTATGATGATATTTTGTTTTTAGTCGGAGAGAGTAATCAACTTGTCATTGATAACTAGTAAACCTGGAAGACCTTTCTTTTTCAAAGAGTCAATCTTGTTGAAAAACCTCTGAACTCCAATATCCATCGTCTAGGCTCTCTCCTAGAGTTGCAGCATCAATACCCTCTTGGTCAAAACTTTCTTGACCTCAAGGATAGATTATGTCGTATCCTCAATCTCCAAAGACTCTAGCTCCAGCTTTGTCTTAGAGTTCAAGAACCTGATGATCTCATTTTCCTTTATAGTCCTTTCTCCCAATTCTCCTTTTATTTTGTTAATGGAATGTTTGCTTCTATGTACCAATTCATGTTGCTCAAACATAATCTGTACGAGTGGCCAAATCTCTATCATGGATTTTCAGATATCTATCCAAATATTTTCTTTGGCTTATGATAGTGTCTTAGCCATGACTGTCTCCTTATGCAACTTCTGCAGTTCCTGCTTGAGCCTCTGAGACTTGTGCATCTTAGTTTTGTAACTTGAATGAAAGGTGGAATTCAATTGCTGAAGGTTATTGATTTCATCATGCAATCTTTTGATTTCTTGTTCTCGCAGAGACATCCTCCATGGAATTTGCCAACTTTTCTAATGCATCTATGGTTGTTGCTGAGGTTGCTGCTGGAATTTACACTGTGGTGGCTACTGCTGCTGTTGTATTGACCCCTGTGAGAGGGACTGCATTCAGTGGAATGCCTGCCATTGGCACATTCTGATATTTTTCTTTCACCATCTTCTCTAGCTCGACTTCCATCTCCTTAAGCTGCACATTTTGCTCCATGATTAATTTCAACATTTCCTCCTTGCGGTCTTCAGTCTCAGCCATTTCCTTCTCCTGTGGGTCTTCTGTAGCATATATTTTCAGTTGTTTCCTCAGGGAGTCTATGTCAACATTTTTCTTCTTGAGGAGATCTTCTATTTCTTTGATATTGGATGCATCATATCCAATTTTCAATACCATTTCTTCTAAGGACTTGATCTTGTTATCCTTATCCAGGGAGGATATGTTTTCCAACTTTCATTGAGACTGGACATTATTTAGGGAAGTCTGCAACTTTGCAACAGTCATGGAGGTATTTTCCAGGGTGGAGAAAATCATTTCTCTAGTTTGTATGTGCATATCTATCTGATCAGCTAGATGCACGTCTTTGATATCAAACTCAAATGTTGACCTTTTATAATCAGAAATTGCTTTGGGTTGAGGCACCTGTCCCTACAAGTATGACATGTGCATCCTCCCTTTCTATGTGTGAAAAGCAGAGAGAAATATATGCTGGGATGTATATGTTTTCTTCCAGAATTGAGCATAGGTACTATTAGTCAACATTTCATTTTTCTTCTTGATTAAGTTATGCTTCTCAAAAATATTGAGTCCTACAAACTCCTGTGAGGATTTCGTTGTCAATGTTGTATTAGTCTGATTCTTTGACGAGGAAATGGACATTGTTTGTTGACTTCCTGGGAACAATGGTGAGTGTTGTCCCTTCATCACTATGGTGGACTGAATTTCTTATCCTCTAGACCTATCAAGAGTATGACTAGTTTTGGGCCTCTTTCTGTAAACCTGGAAGTCTTCTACTCAGAATTCAATGACTGAGGGGAATACTTATTTCCTGGGCCTCTTCTCTACTGGTACCTTGGGAGTTATAGTTTTTGAAATGATGGGAGGAGAAAACTTTTGTTTAGTGTCAACCAGGGTATTTTCCTCCCACTCTGTTTGGTTCATGAATTTCTCTATCTCTGGTTTAGGTACATGAGCATAGGGGGAAATTATGTTCTTCAATATGGTTTCTGTAATAATTCCACATGGATCATAGTGCCAAAAAAAACTGGTACTGAACCTCATTTCTATTAACAGCGTGTTGGCTTCTTCCCCTGCAACTATGTTGTTGCAGATGAAAGAACCAATTTGACCTCTGATCCTAAGTTGTTGTTTTTTCTTGAAAGCCAAAAAATGAATGTCGTCTGAATTAATCATCTTCCTGATATATTCCAGAGTGAATATCCTGACAGACAAATATTTGGGCAGCTTGTAAGGGGCCAATTCACATCCATAAACTCTAATCTCTGTGCGATCTTGGTACAGGTACCAGTCACCTGTTTTAGCAAGGTCTGACAGGTGTAGGATCCTTTGAATTTATTCATTTATCCTGGGTTCTTTTCGTCCACTTAGCATGCTTACCACTGGGTGGTAAAACTAATCAATGAACTGCTTAAAACTGAACTCAGATGAGTTATTTCTCCATAATGATGTCCAGGATGTGATAGGTTGTGGATTACAGTCTTGTTCGAGATTTTACAGGGAGAAGGAGAACTTCTCTGCTTGGAAAAATATGAACATGTATGCCAATATCGAGGAATACTGGAACACACCTTCTGTAGAAAACTTGAAGAGATTCTCATGAATGTTGTCAGCCAGAAACTGCCTGAAATTGAGCTATGTAGTATCCTTCTCTTTGGTGTAAAATATGGATAGGAAACCTAGGACGGGTTCATATATCCACTCATCTGAATAATATCTGAGAAGACATCACAAGGAGGAAATAACTTGGTTACCTTTCGCTGAGAAAATGGAGGAATGGTAGGGGGGATTCTTCTTGGGCAACTGGGCATTTTCAAGGAGGAAAAGATCAAATATTTGCACTCTCTAGGGGAAGGACAACTTTTGGTACATCTCGGTCAGAATTTCAATGGAAAAAGGAGAAAGGGAGTTGGCTCTGGGTATCTGGATCATCTGGTCTATCGTTTCTGGGGTAATGGTGAAGAGTGTTTCACCGGATGAAGAAACAATGGTTCTTTGGCTAGGGACATAATGTGTCTGGCATTTTAGAACGAACTTGGGGAAGTGGTATGTCTGAGGGAATAGGTATAGTGGGAGATTGGACTCCCAGAGTCCTATATCGTAGCTCTGGTCTAGAAAAGTGTCTCTGAGCTAGAAGTGCAATTCGAAGAAGTCAAATTCGCACTTCGACTCTGCAATAAAGTATTCTTTATCAGCCAAAGGTATTCGATCCAGGTCGAAGGGAGGTGGGAGGAACGAATTCTCTTCGATTTCTGAACATTTGGATTTGTGCACCATTGATCTAGATGATACCTGCAAATATGAAAGAAAAGGGTGTTAATTGTGTTTACTAGGTGTTAATGGTGGTCGTTGACTGAAGAGGATAGTGAAAAGTGGATTTGAATGCATCTCGATCATGAACAGTGCGAAAATGGCAAAAAAATGGGATTAAGTGGATGAACGGGTGTCCATTGGGGATCGGATGACGAGTTAGTCGGTTAATGGTCATGGATGACTGCATTGATTGGCCAACGGGAATACCGAGAGTGAGGTGCAGGGTAATGAATGGGTAATGGGTATATGGGATGTGACTGGTGATAGGTGAGTGGAGGGTGATGTGTCAGCAAAGTAGTGGAGCATGATGTATGGACGGAGGTAGTGGAGTGTGACGTCGGAGTGTGGAAGTGGTATGACTAGGTTGTTTGGCGGCTTTCTCAGAGGGGGGGTAGGAAGTAAGTGGTATAGAGTGGGGGGGTGGGGGGGGGTCTAAGTTAGCAATAATGTACCATGTTAGGAGGGGCCCGCTTAGGAAAAATCACTTGCTCGGACACCCCCCCCTCCCCCACCGCTAAAGGTAGAATGGTCAGGGAGGGTCCAATATCTTCTGCCAGCCGTAGATTTGAGCGCCAGTTGATGGACCGCTGAGATTGGCATGCTCTTTAGCAAAAAGAACCAAATATAATATATCACCCCAAACATAGGATATAGATTCTTTTTGGGTTTTTTCTCTACTCCCCTTCCTTCATTTTGTCACCAAGGGGTCAAAAAACAACATATTTAACTCAAATCAAAGAATTTAACCAAATTTACATCCATTTATTGAAATGAAAGCATACTAACCTATGTCCTACTCTAATCACCTAGAAAAATTAACCCATATTAGACTATTGGGCTAAAGCATTACTCTAACCTAGGACATTTGATCAAGTTTAAACTGTTTGATCAAACTTATTCACTAACCTGTCTATCTTGGCTAAGATTAAACTGTTTATCCAAGCTTATTCACTAACCTATCTGCATAAATTCAAAGGACTTGACCATGGTTAGACAGTATGAATCAAGCCATTCTTGTGGCATGGGGTTTTACCATTTTTTTTTCATACCCTCTTTTATTCTTTTTTTTCTTATTTTTTTCTTTTTCTTTTTCTTTTTTTCTATTTTTATTCTTTTTCTTTTTATTCTTTTTATTTCTTTTCTTCTTCTTCTTCTTCTTCTTCTTTTTTCTTGTTTTTTGTAAATCATTTGCAGAATGAAATATTTCTTACAACACAAATGCAACAAGAGGAAAAATTTCTAGTCACTAGTTGATCCTATGAAAAATAGGGTTATAACACCCTCAACCCAATTGAAACAACTAGAAAGGGCTCGTGAAAGGAAAACATAGAACTCCTTCAATTGGCTAGTTGTAAGCCTATAGAGGAGACCACAAGAAGGATGGGAGAGTTAGAGAAAAGTATATATCAATATGTGGTAAGTGCCATTTTTTAAATAGATTATTTATGACATGTATTAATTTATTAATTTGTGTTTCATATGTTTATCTGAGCTAAACTAAAAATGGTTTCTTTCTACAAAAATATTTGGAACCGATGCAAGATCCTGGTCATGGGGACATTGTTGGTAGCAATGATGCACAAACCACACAACACCCTGGCATGAACCACATACCTTTGAGGTTATTTTAATCTGTGTGTGTGGCTCATATACTTGTATCTCCTAGGGCCCATGAGATGCCCCCATCGTTCATGCCATACCATGGTGCACATGATAATGTAGTAGATGGAGAATTTCATGAAGAAGAGTCTACGCACTGCTATCTTGGAGAAACATGTGTTCAAAGCACAGAAACAATATTGGTCAAACTTTTGATGGAAGAAAACTTAGTTCCCTTGAAGACACCACAAGTCTCATGTAGTTATTAATATCTTAGTTAATTCTTATTATTTAAATATTGAAACTTGCATCTTTCAAATTATTTTAAACTCATTATCATATATTTTTGCAAGAAATAACATTTTTTACAGAACCTTGCATAACAAGGGCTTAGATACTTTTGAGCCCACCATTCGCACACAGTGAAAGTCCCAGAAAAATGAATTGAAAGACAAACTTATTAACCATTTGGTCGGCATGTTTGGTGATTCTTTCAACAAACAAGATATCAACTCAAAGGCAGGTACATATTTGAAATATGCCAGATATCAATATAGGAGTGGATTGTTAAAAAAACCTAAATATGATCGTCATGTCACCATTCCCGAGAGAGAATGGAAGAATATACTGGAGGATGCAAAGGAGATTCCATTGAGACAAGAAGGGAAGACACCACCTGGACCTGGAAGGTAAATGATATTTTGAATTGAATATGTTGAACTTTCTTTAGTTTCTCTATAGGAAAAATTGCATCATCTAATTACATATTTTATTGTTTTCGTAGGCTCTCAGACACATCAAAATCCACCAAGGAAATACTAGATAAACACAGGCAACACAAAATTGGCCAAGGTGATTAACTAAGATTAAAATCTTGAATTGTAAGTATCAAATAATTTTACCAGATTATTCATATCACCATACAACTTTTTTTTAATTGCAACCAATAAGCAAAATTCATCATATTATGCAATGCAGGGGGATACGTTCAACAATGCAGCCACCAAAGAAGACATGAAGATCGGCTTCAAGTTCAGCTTTCAAGCAGTGGTTGGACATCGAAAAAGCTTGAGGAAACATAATCGACTGGCCCTTTGGGTGAGATGGTAAGTAAAATTACAAGACTATAGTTGTTCATTACTTATAAGTACATATATAGACGATTGATTTATCACATCAATTAATGTGTCTATTTTTTTAAGCATGCAAGAAACCCCAAGTCATTCGACAGTGGTACTAAACAGGAACTCCATGATTCTAGTGGTCTATAGACCCATCAAGATATGTATATTTAAAATCAATTGTATATATTGACGATTAGTAATATTTAGTTGCAAATGTTGTAGTTATAATGTTTCTTGTTTCAATGGAAGAGCATGTAGATGAGTTTGATGCTCACTGAGGAGAGGAACCGACAACAACCCAACCAATGGTGTTGACTACTCCTCTAGTCAAAAAACAGAGTCATGATGTTTGTATTAATGAAATACTAATATGAATAATAATAACTAACCATGTACTTTTAACACTTTTTGTTATTCTAGTGGATGCCCCTGTAGTGCAACAACATCCAGTAGTACGTTGTATTACTAGAAGTAGTGCAATGGTAGAGGCGACGCATAGTCATGAAACCTAGCCATAAGAGGTTCCATCCATTGAAGGGGTTGAAGACGATGTTATTATTGATATGTTGAAGAATTTTATTAAAAGGAAGAAACTGAAAAGGAATTGATTGTAAATATTTTGAGGACAAAATTTATTAATATAAAGTATTAGTTGTACATTTTTTGTTTAAATTAATATGCATGATTGGGTATGGGGAATTGAGAGTGATGTGGGAGGGGGGGGAGGGGCGCAAATGAGCTTCTTGTTTCACATGGTTGGACCTCTTTAGTAGAGAATAAACTATTCTCGAAACCAAGAGGAGCTCATTAAGGTATTCCTATTATCCATTTAATGATATTGTTTTTAGAGATTATTGAATGTAATTTAATGTAGCATTTTATGTTCTCCATTAACATTGATGTTTTCCAATGTTCAATGTGAAGAAAGGCCTATTCCAAGGACTTGGAGATGTAGAATGATTTCTCAAGTTAGATATTGATTCAATGAACATTGATAACAATATTGATAAATTGGATGGCAAGAAAAAATTGAGTTCCAGTTTTAAAGTTTCTTGTACTAAGTTTGATTATTTTCTTAGTTATATGTTTCTATTTGTATCGGATTGCTATTTTATATTGTTGACTTATATCTCTAGTTCAACAAAATAACATCTTTTTTTTTGTGTGTAAAATAAATAGTTTAATAAATGGCCCCTGTATCACCATCAATATAAATCAATGATATCATCTTTGTGATTCAATGATATAAATCAATGATATCACTATCAAAATGATATAGAGATAATGAGAATAGTGTTCCCTTAGAATGCACTCTTATACAAGATAACTCCCAACACATACTTCAAGAGAGATAGCCTAGGTTTCTTCCCTAAGTAGGATGCACCCACCTTGCCAACAACTTTCAACTCAACATATATCTCTTAAGGAGCTTGTCCTCTTTTAAATATTTCTATTTTGACTTGAGTGTATTGAGTGTACTCATGTAAATGCATCTTTCCATCCCTCTGATTATGTGCATGAATTATTTAATATTTCTTCATATTGTGTGGACCTATTGGGAGGTTTTATTTGACACCATCCAATAACATTGTTACCATCCAAGCCACCTCACAAATCTATTGTCCAGATGGTGTCATCCCTACCAAGAACCTAGGAAGACATTACAATAGTACATTGAGGTGTTCACTTGGATTTTCATTCAACTCCGGGTTATATATCTAGAGGAGGTATTTATTGTATCACCACTTTAGAGGTATTCTTTTACACCCTCCAATAACATTTTTACCATCCAAACCACCTCACAAATCTATTGCCCAAATGGTATCACCTCCGTCAAGAACCTATGAAGACATTACAATAGTACATTTAGGTGTTCACTTGGATTTGCATTCAACTCCAGGTTCAATATTTATAGGAGGTATTCATTGTTAAATTTAATCCTAGTGTATTGGCTTTTGTTATATTCAAAGTTTCCATGTTTAAAAGTGTTTCACTTGACTAGGAATTGGAACATGCCTTGGAATTTGAATGCAAAGTTCAATGGTGGACTAATTTCCAAGGCTCCCAAAACCCTAACTCTCATTACAACCCCCACACTTATAGTTCTCCCAATAATCCTATAGCCTTTACTCCTCATCCATAGAACGCTACAATTGTCATTCCTTCTTCTCCTAGACTTGCTCAATGGTGCCACTACCATTGCACACAACCAACACTATGACAAATATCCATGCTCTCAACTATCTACAGTCATCTCAAACACGATATATTGACTCACCCTCTTGTCTTCCTAAGTCCATCATTACATCCTACACTTTGTATCCTCTAACAATTGCATAGATATTGAATTCTCTCACTTGCCTTTTCTTTTTTTTAATTGAACATAAAGAACCTTCTTCCACCTCTATCAAAAATCCTAAATATTATGCTAATAGACTACAGAGTCTCATATAGGACCTCTCAACACCCAAAATTCATAAAAAAGTCTAAAAACAATAACTATATTAATCACTATAGTTGCAGGCTCTAGGGCATGATCACTATATTAATTCAATGGTATCATTTATATATTTCTTTTTTACAGCCACATCAAAATCTAGGACACTAGGAGAATACTTTGTAATATCCCTGACAACGACATGTCTAGATTTACATGAGTCTTAGCTCAACCTTGGGTGACAATGTTGAATATTGTACCTATACTCTTTGTATCATCATTGGTTGTATCATTTATTATTGTCACACATATGGATTCAGTGGCCTCAAAGTCCATTATTGCACCTAGATTCCACTTGGATGTCAACCCCCTCAAAGTTGAGTTTCTTACATATTTCCCTACTTACATATATCTTAGAGAGGCCCCTATAGGATGCCATCTCTACCCATAGGGGCCTGTGGGTAGAGATGCCATCCTATAGGCCTGATGGCATCTCTGCCCACAAGGGCATGTGGGTAGAGATTCCATCCTACAGGCCTGTAGGATGACATCCTTTCCCATAGAGGTTTGTGGGAAGGGATGCCATCCTACAGGCCTACAAGCATCAATTGATTTTTTTTAATATGAATTCCACACACTTGAGCTATTTTTTTGATAAAATACAGAGTTTTCAATGCCTTCAATAATGCATTAGAATCTTGAGTGAAATTATTATTTACCATCTGATAGTTTCTTTCTAGCATTTGTTTTCATATTTCTACTTCTTTGACATGAAATATGTCTTTGGTTATGCTAATTATTTTTAAAACATGGAAAAATTTACTTCTACTGTAATTTCAGTGTCACTAAATTGTTTATTCTAATCTCTTAAGAGCCTCTCAAGTTTGTCCAAGACTTATTAGAGATCATCCTGCTATATCTTTCAACATGGTTCTCAAAGGTATAGAGTACATCATCGGTCCAGAGATATGTGTGGGAAATGAAACTTCTTGAAATAAAAATTCATATTCAACATGTGTCTAATGTCGACATCGCCTTATCTGATCAGTCATAAAAAGTAACATAGAAGCATAGGAACCCACAATTGCAAGCTCATATATATGGTAGATATTTCCTTGTATGATTGGAGCAAAGAATGTTTTATAATATGGACGAGGCACATCCTTCTGACTATATTACATAGGTGTATAAGTTGCTTCACCAACAAAAAAGGATTTCTAAAGTCATAATTCATTTCTTTTTTTACATTCTACAGCTGCCTCTCACATGCATGTCGAGCTTGTCGAGCCTTTTTCGCATGGTTTGTGTTAGTACATTATTTGTTATTGAAATTAAATGAAGGATGAATGAAATTACAAGGATGATATTAGGCAATTTAGCAACATAAATTCAAGCTTCAGGAGCCTCTATGCATCTCAGGGTCAAATTTTCCTAAGGCAGAATTAAGAAGAAGTAAGAAAAATCACGCCCTTCTGTGCATAAGAAAAATATTGAGCCCTTGGGTGCTTGTTGTAATCCAAAAGGATTTTTTCACAATCCAAATGGGGCTTGTCTTGTTCAAAAACATGTCTAATACAATAAATGATGAGTCTCTCATAAGACTGTGGCCTAAAGAACAACATTTTGGGAGATTTTTAGGCCCCGAAAGATTGATGGCTCAAATCTCACCGCGTTCTCATGATCAGATCAACGACCAATGTGCAGTTTCAGAGTCTCGTTTGAAGTTCAATCCCCAATGAATCCAATGATACACCTCTGATCAATGACCTAGATTTAAGTAGATGCACCCCCTGATGGACAATCTAGATATGATCTTTGATCTCAAGTTTTCCTGATCATGTGTCATGTCATCCCACCAACAAAGCACTGTCATACCCAACCATAGGTTGACACATGTACATGGATAAACCACCACAGGCATAGGTAAAAACCTCAAATCTGAGTGACACATGTCTTGCTTCCTTTCCACGTCAGTGCCTCCGTAGGCCAATAAAAAGTCACCATGTGTCTAGGTTGGCGTCAACATGAAGAGTTTTTCCTTAGCCATTTTTTAGGTTCGAGGTCGGGAAATATCAACAACTCTCATGCATTCCTAGTTCTTTTGATGGATCAACCATCATCGTATTTCCTTATTCATATTCCCTTTCAATCCTAATCCTTCATCACTCTGAATGGGCACCTCCAATGGATGGTCCAGATCCATTTGGACCTCATTCAAGTGGGATCAATCAACAATACAGATCTACTCTCGGGTATCAAAGCCTCATGGCCATGTGTCATGCTAGCTTGCCAATAGAGCATTGTTAGAGCCAACCAATGGCTTCCACGTGGACATGTGGAACCTACCACATACACAGGTCAATATCCTGAAAGAAGATGGAACATGTCTTACCTATCTACCACATCAGCACCAGTGTGAACCAGTGAGAAGGCACCATGTGTCCAGGGTGATGTCAACGTAACAATGTTCATGCCTTGGCCGATTTTTGCACTCAAGTATAATGTTGAGGTTGCAATGGAATATTCTTTGATACCCTCTTTTCGGAGCGATGAAACTTCCCCAATATTTTGAACGTCGAATGATAATCTCTGACAGTATCAAAGAAGAAATATAATTTGATTCACTTTCTATGTTTCTTGAGATACGACATCAACGTAGGTAAATAAAGGGGCTTCCATGCGTCCAGGATGATGTCAGCATGGAAATTCTTGATTTATATTTATTTTGGGTTCATAGTCTGTGAGATCAACGAATCTCAGATTATCTCATGTTCATCTGATCAACGATCGAGATGATATCCTTTCCAGAGTCCCTTTCATGACCTCTCTCTTATTCACTCTGAAGTGGTCCCTACAATCGATGATTGAGATTACTCTATAAGATAGATCCAATAGTTTTTGATTAGTGTGATCCCTGCAGTTATGATTTTGAGCTCACAACCAAAGAGGAAAATGATCACAAATATTTCTAAGGAGCAGAGTGTGACAATGTTTTTGTCCTATAGGTGCACAATTGTTCCACTATCTTTCTCTTTAACATAATTTCACTCAAGTTAAGGGAAACCAAATTTTATTAGGAGGAAAACCACTTAATTATCAAGAAGCCATAATAATAATCAAGAAACTATAAATGGTTTCATGAAGCAGTTTTAGGGCATGGGCAAGAGGAATACAATACAATGAGGGCACCCATTGTTGTGGTAGACACTTTTGGGAATTGAAGAGTTTCTTACAACAAAAGATGTTTGATTAGATACCTTGAGAAGAATCAGTTGATAAATGCAGCAGACACCAGAGATTTATCCCCTCTGTTTAAGTTTCAATCTATAATTCTTTCCTTACAGTATTTGTGTTCTTGTAAAGCATATCCTTCCCCTCTTTCTTTTCTTGTATTAGATATAATATATAAAATCTCAAGCAACAATCCATTCGTCGTGTTCATTGTTACTGTATGATGTCTGGTAATGACAAATAATAGATTTCCTCTGAATGTATGACCAGTTCTTGTCATTTTCTTTATGCATTTGAATGATATGTAGAGGGTACTTCCATCTGTTTAAATGTGTGAAAATGCTAATTGTTTGAAGCAATTTTTTATTGATCTATATGCAGAAGTTGGAGCTGTTGAATTCTCAATTTCTCAACAAGTTGTTCTTTTCCATAGGCTATGGGATTCATTCTTAGCAGTGCCTTGTACATTTAATTTGTTTTTACTTTGATCCACCATTTCATCCCCTTTTCAAGATTGATTGTTTGAAACACTCATGGACAAATTCCTCTAATAGTTGAGAGAATTTGTTAGATGAGCTGAGAATTGTTTGAGTTCCTATACTTTCAAAGGAAAGAGAGAGAGAGAAAAAGGGAAAAACTTCCCAAATATTGCACAATTATTTTACTACAAATCAGGCCTTAAGATTCATTATGCATCTTGGTCTCTGGGGTGCCTCGGCCAAGAGGTTTTTTGAAATTTTTGTCAAATATTTTAACACTAAAAACCTCTGCTACAAAGTGTTTTCCTTGTAGTGAACCTACCTTTCAGGCCAAAAAAATTTCCAATAAATGGTAGCAAAGTATTTTGAAAATTTCAAACCACTTTATCAACTGATTGTTCCCATGTTAAACATGGTGAAGAGTGTCCAACAAAGTTATGAAACCAAATTCTCTTATAAGTTGTGATCTAATACCACCTATCCTATCAAAAACCTAACAGTCTTTCCCAAAAAAATTATTTTCATCATCTTCGATTATGCAACACTAGCTTGCCTCGAAAAACAAAATCTTGATCAATGTGCACCTACTATAATCAACCTATGCCTCTTCACTTAGAATTTTCCTCATAACTATTCCGTAAGATACAATGTGTTAGATCTACAACCAAGTTCTTCTAGCTAGGCACGTTTCCAACCAGATCGTGCACTCCTAGCTAAGGCATCCTAATATTATATAAAGAAAATTTTTGAATGATTCATCACTCCGTCCAACATCCAACATGTGTCATCTATCCTTTTTCCTTATTTTCATAATCTACCAAACCTAATTGAGTCGATCGGGTAGGAGTGCATATTTCCATCCATGGGTAAAGGCCTTACAAGGCATCCTCGCAAGAAAGAAATCAATCACTTTGTGTCTAGTATGAAGAATGTCTCTAAGCTATCTAAAGGTACCCAACATTCCAAGGAAGAAATTCATATAAGCATATGTTGATTAATTGGGTTGGTTTTCATTCATGTCAACCCTTGAAGAAAGTTTTGTAGCGAATTCCGATAGCACAAAGGTTTAGGCAATGGACACAAGTTTGTTTAATGTATAATGGTATGAGTTTTGATATATTTGCAGGTAAGACTATTCTAGATGGATATTCAATGTCATTCCATTTTCGGTGGTATGTGGAACGTCACATAAATCCTCACGGTTTGAGAGTTATGGCCTTACGAAGTTGAAGGACCCTCATATGATTGGCTTGAAACCCCAAAAGGTCAAAGAAGTAAAAGTGCTTGCAAATAAGAAATTATTTAAATAATAAAGTGAAGTGACAAAGTCAAAGAGGATTATTTAAATAATAAATTGAAGTGACAAATTCAAACAGGATTATTTAAATCATAAAGTGAAGTGACAAAGTCAAAGAGGATTATTTAAATAATAAAGTGAAGTGACAAAATCAAAGTGGATTATTTAAATAATAAAGTGAAGTGACAAAGTCAAGGAGGATTATTTAAATAATAAAGTAAATGGAAAACTTTCTAATTATGGAAAGTGGTTATAAGAAGGTTAACCCTATAATGAGGAAAATGGGTTAAGTGGTCCAGTGGCTATTGGATACATGGACAAGTGGGAATTTGGGAAAAGTTGTACATAGGTGACTATGTGGACAAAGTGGCCTAGAAGATGCTTCTACGGAAGCTACTTGGAGAGTATAAATAAGAGACAAGGATCTCTCATTTTAATAACACTTGAGCATATTGAATATCTACAGGTGAATAAGGTAACCAAAGGATATATAATCTGAATTTTAGAGGGAAGGTGAAGTAAAGAAGGTCGAATTTTAAGGGAGGATAAATTCTTTTGATGATGCTTTTTAAGGTATGTTATTTATAGGTCATCTCACCATTTTCGCAATAACTTTTTTTCTAGAATGATTTATACCGTGAAATTGGGAGGTCATTGAGAAAACATATCCAAGTATCTATGGTACAAATTTTAGCTTGTGGGTCGTTGTATTTTTGGAGTTACACTCCGTGGAAAATAGGGTTTGTGGCTAGTCCTGAAACTAGTCTAAAAAAGGTGTTTCGGGTAAAAATGTCATAAATTCTTCATAAAGTATCCAAATTCAGTAAGACCAAATGTGTTAGTTAGAGTACATTCTGCAATATTCTGTCTAAAATTTTTAGATCGATACAACAAATATTTTGTGCTCTACAAGTTCTCTCTATAGAATAAGCCATAATTCAACAAGGTGTGTCATTTTTTCTATAACTCCTTTTCTGAGAGGTTCCAAGTAGTGACACCTGGAGGAATTGCATAAAACACACTGAATAACATTGTGTACTATTTTCAAATATTTATTCATTAAATTTACATAGTTATAATTATTTCAAGTTAGGGTTCTTGACTAATCCAAAACTAGTCATGTGAGACTAAAGTAAAGTTTGATGAAAATGCTAGTCTCTTGTTGTTAAATTTAAGGAAAGTTTGCAGATTGAGGTACAGGTTGGTGCATGGTTGATGCACTTTTTTATCGTACAATTTGATTACAGGTTGTTTGGTATAGGTTGGTGCATGGTTGATGCACTTGTTTATGGCACTAGAAAATTTGGGTCATTTTGCGATGACTATTTTGATGCTCTTGCGACATTATGTCGTGGATATTACGACAAATATCGAGTCTCCCAAACGTCGCTTCACGTGCCATGGCACATGTGATGAACCTTGATTAATGTCGCAAGTGTGATGACAATAGGGAAGTTGTCACGATTGCGACAAAAAAGAAATATCATCGCCAGAACGACTAAGTAAAGAAATCGTCGAAAGAGCGAACAACTAGGGAAATCGTCACAAGTGCGACCATAAAGAGAATTCGTCGCACCCTTGATAATATTTGAAAAGCAATGGAAAATTTTGTGACGAACTTGTTGTCACAATTGCAATGGATGCATGTTATATTGTGACAAAGTTGCTATACAATTTTCATGATTTGTATAGCAAGTTTGTCGCTAATGTAAAAGTTTGTTATGAAGGGGTCGTCACAATGGCGACGAACTTGCGATGAAGTTGCAATACAATTTTTGTGATTTGTAGAGAAAGTTCATCGCTAATGGAAAAGTTTGTTGTGAAGGGCTCTTCACAATTGCGACGAAGTTGCAATACAATTTTCGTAATTTGTATAGCAAGTTCATCGCAATATTTGTACATGTCATCGCAATTGCGACGACGATAATTTATATAAAAAAAATGTAATTTTTGAGAAAATAAAATAAAATTTCATTTTTGAGCCAATTATAGGTGTTATGATTGCACACTAAAGAGGTCATCCAAGTGAAGTTGTTGGTTGGTTGGTTGAGTCAGTTGACTGACCCGACTGTTCTAACTAACTATCTTCTTAAAACAATTACACAATTATATCAAAAAACAATACTCTAACTTAGATTTACATATTTAACATCTTTGTGGCCTCAAAGCCTTCTTTGTCCTAAAAAGGTGAGGAAAAATAAATACTCAAACCTTCCAAAGAATGGTAGAAGTTGAAATCCTAGTTTCTAAATCTTACAAAACCTCTAGCAAATTCAAACACATTTTTGAGTTGAGTCCTAAGCCATGGAACATATAATCCTTCAATGCCCAGTTATTGCGAGATAGAGGTTAGAGGAGAAAAAAAATCAATTTGGAATAAACAATCATTTATTAATTTTTTTACTAAGAAGGGTTCCTTGGGGGACATAAAACTCTAACTACTTATTTCAATTGGGAACATTTATTGGAACAAATATGAACACAAAATTTGATTAAATAATGACCTTATCTCAAGCAATTTCAGACGTGAAAAAGTTCAATAATGGGTTAGTTGAAAAGAAATCACTTGTGAAGGGAGTCTAGTATTATGATCATTCTCAGTTTTTCAATCTCCCATCCTTTGAATGTTTGGATTTGGATCCAATTTAAATTTTACAAAACGTAAATATTGAAACACAAGCAATGCATTTTCTGTATTTGTCAACTCATAGAAATACATGTTAGATTCTCTTTCTTCAAGTATAGAATTGGAAATTGAATCACATGTGCTTGATGTAATTCTTGATTAAGGTTGGTTGTCATTGATGTCAACCCTTGAAGAAAGCCCCATAGCACAAAGGTTGGGTAATGGACCCAATATTGTTTGATGTAAAGATGACTCATTATTGTCTTGTCATGGTTGATAATAAGTATAAATGGATGAACTCCAAAGTGGTCCCCTTATGGTGAAAGCCCTCATGGGAAGACACTTTGTGGATTGAGTTATCCTAGAAGTATGGTTAGAGAACCCATGCTTATTTGTTGAATAATGAGATGAATACTAGTGAATTTGTCAATGAAAATATCCTATATGGATAGTTATTTTCATTCCATTTCCCGTGGTATGTGGAATGTCACGTAACTCCTCACGGCTAGAGAGTTATGGCCCTGAGAAGTTGGAGAACCCAGGTTTGGGTAATGGACCCAAGTTTGTTTGATGGATAATGATATGAGTTTTGATATATTTTTAGGTAATACTATTCTATATGGATAGTACATGTCATTCCATTTCTGGTGGTATGTGTAATGTCACATAACTCCTCACGGTTTGAGAGTTATGGCCTTACAAAGTTGGAGGGCCCTCATATGTCATCTAGAAGCCCCAAAAGGTCAAAGTAGTCAAAGTGCTTTAAGAGATTTTAAAAGGTAAATAATAAAGTGAAGTTACGAGTGTACTATAATTCAAATTGAATACAAAATAAATTAATTCAATAATAAATTTAATGGAGAAATTAGAATTGGGTTAACCCTAAAATAAGGAAAGTAGGCAAAGTGACCTAGAAGATGTTTTTAAGGAAGCTACTTAGAGAGTATATATAAGAGGTAAGGCTCTCTCATTTAAGACAAACTTGAGAATATTGAATACCTATAGGTTTCTGAGGTAACCAAAGGATATCTAATCCGAATTTATGAGGAAAGTGAAGAAAACAAGGCTGGAATTAAAGGAAGGATAAATTCTTTTGATGATGTTTTCTAAGGTATGTTTTTTTTCAGGTCATCTCACCATTTTCACAATAATTTTTTTTCTAGAATGATTCAAACCATGAAATTTCTATTCCATTGAGGAAACATATTCAAGTATCTGTGGTAAAAAATTCAGCTTGTGGGTTGTTGTATTTTTGGAGTTACACTCCGTGGAAAATAGGGTTTGTGGCTAGTCCTAAAACTAGTCAAAAACATATGGTTCGGGTAAAAATGTCATAACTTCTTCATAACATATCTAAATTTAGTAAGACCAAATGTTTTGGTTAGAGTATAGTATTTAGTATGTTGTTTACAAGTTTCATATCAATTCAACAAATATTTTGTGCAGGGCACTCTCTACAAGGTCGCTCTCTAGAATAAGCCATAATTCAGCAAGGTGTGTCATTTTTGCCATAAATCCTTTTCTGAGAGGTTCCAAGTAGTGACACCTGGAGGAATTGCATAAAACACACTGAATAAAATTGTATATCATTTTCAGATCTTTATTCATTACAGGTATAAAGTTATGATTATTTCAAGTTAGGGTTGTTGACTAATCCAAAACTAGTCTTGTGAGACTAAAGAAACATTTGATGAAAATTCTAGTCCCTTGTTGTTAAAGTTAAGGAAGGTTTGCAGGTATGTGATCATATACACTAGGTCTATTAGAGAGTTAAAAATCATATTTGGACGATGAAATTGATGAGGGCTTTCGGTTGAGGTACAAGTTGGGTACATGGTTGAGACAAGTAGTTGATGAGTTGGAACATACATGAGGTGTATAGTTGATGATGTTGGTACATATTCATGAGTCATAGTTGATGAGTACTTGACACATGATTGGTACATACTTGGTACATGGTTGGTTTCACTTGTTTATGGTACAAGTTGATTACATATTGTTTGGTATAGGTTGGTGCATGGTTGATGCACTTGTTTATGGTATAGGTTGATTACAGGTTGAGGTAGAGGTTAATGCATGGTTCAAGTTTATTGGTACATGTTTACAGTAGTATATCTCATAG
>JASDQU011101685.1:8734-26039 GCA_032191745.1 Picea mariana
GGAATGAGTATCAGGCAACTTCCACCATGTCTTGAGGATTCCAGCCAATTGGGCATTGGTTCACTGTTAATAGAGTATTCAGCCATTCACTAGGATTCCATTGTAGTTGTGCTTTACCCCACCCACATGGCAAGAGTTTCAAGCAATTTCTGGCAGAATAATACCTCTTAGCCCTAACACTTGAATCAAAGAAAGTTTAGGGTTTAGAGCCTAGGTTCTTTGCAGTGCATCCCCTCAGGCTTGTTTCTCGAAGTACTTCTAGAAAAAATAAAACATCTTTGGGTATCCAAGGTCAACCATAGATACTAATCAGGGAAAAGTGATTATCGATCTATGAATTTAATCAGAAACATTAAGCATCATCTGCATATTTCTTTCCCATTTATATAATTCAACTCCCTCAGACTGTGCAATACAAATTTTTAAAAAGTGACTCCCATACCTGCAACTCTGATACATATGAAGTCAAACAAGTTGTGGTCAAGCAGTTTAATCTAAGCATCTCAAACCCAGCTTCAAAACCTCCCAAAGACATTGTTGCTGTGTTAATACCACCAGAGTTAACCATCATATCTAAGACTGGGTGGAAGTTCAGGCCACCATGTTGGCCCATGGAGTTAATTACCACATCCGAGACCCCGTGGAAGTGTTGTCAAGCCTGACAATCAACAGAGTTAACTAGCACATCCAGGACCGAGTAGAAGTCCCAACGAGGACCTTTGGTGGCCAATAGAGGAAGTTGAAGTTCCGGCGACCTTGATGACCAGTAGAGGTAGTTGAAGCCCATTTTGTCAACAAAGGGCATTTCAATTGCCCCGGACCCAGGCAAATAGAATTAAAAGACTGGTATTGGACCCAGTGGAAAATATACGCAACTCCGACCAAAGACGAAGGGGACTTACTGTTCGTGTAAAAGAAAAAGAGAAAAACCATTCCAAGAAAAAAACCTCTTTCTCATAAAAATATACACATATATATTTAAAAAATAAAAACACACCCAAAAAACACAAAACAAGGGCCATTCCAAGGAAAAAACAACACTTATCCTTATAAAAAATTCCAAATGGCCTATTTACCTGAAACTTTGCCATCTCACTCTCAACGACATTATTGGCTCGAACAACTGGTCCGCTACACCTCTCTACACAGTTGCTTATCACATTTTGGCTTCTCGTCCTATCGAAGCAATCGTAGGCGCATTTAAAGTAAGCTTTCTGCAAGAGGCATTTACATTAGATAAAACGGGTTAGCATGAGCAGCAGGGCGATTGAATATTCAGAAATCAGAGCTAGAAAGAACAAGCATTGAATGAGGAGAGAACCCACCTGGAGAGTGAAGTTAACGTGGTCCTGCACTCCTGAGAGCTGCTGTTGAACCGCTTCGTTCACTTCATTCCCAATTTTCATCATTCGTTCTTGAAAAATCCGCTGCTCCAAATCATAACTCATCGTGGGTTTTTGTTTACACTGAATGAACAGAAGCCAGCAGCAACCACCCGATATCGAAAACGAGATGTTAAACCTTCCTGACTTCAATGGGCGAGCTTCTGTTCAAGTGGTAGAGAAGAACAATGGGGTGTTGGGACAGTCTCCTTTTATCAGAGAATTCCACCGTAACGTTTGTGGGTTGCTGTCAAGAAGCACGAGTAGTGAAAGGTTAAAGTCAATGGTATTTGTCGATCGGGGTTGTTGTTATGGCTCAAAAATGCACATCCTTACCCTTTGCATAACCTCAACTTGCCCTACGCCTTTCATGGTTAAGGTGTTCTACTCTCCCAAGGGGGAAGGTGTCGGGGTTGTTTTTATGGCTCAAAAATGCACATCCTTACCCTTTGCATAACCTGACCTTGGCCTACGCCTTTCATGGTTAAGGTGTTCTACTCTCCCAAGGGTGAAGGTGTGCCTTTCTAAGGTGAATGTATTCACTCTCGTAAGGATGAGGGTGTGTATTGGTTCACATTTTCATTTTCATCGAATGAGGATGAAAATATATATTTATGTATTAAGATTGAAATTGCAGTTCTTTGTAAATCAATGTATCTTTGCAAAAAGATTGTTAAACTAGAAAAAGCTATCATCATCATTAAGTTGGGTTAGAGGTTACACACAAGTAATTCTAATATGATGCTTTTTTTTATATATTCATTTTGTTTTCTACATTTTTTTTATATGATTCATTTTGTTTCCCACATTATTGAATGTAATATGAAGTCTCGTATTTTTTTTTATTGTTTTTAGAAATAATTGTGTTTTGTTTTTCATTGGAGTTTAGGTCTATTTATCAATGAGCTCAACATTGATTTTTTTAATTATCATTGCTAAGGTTAGGATTCAAAGATAGACTAAAAACTTCTATGACGTGAAAATTTGAGGACCCTTATGTGGATACCATACGCATCATCCGTAAGGAATGAACCCTAGACCAACGAAGGTAAACTCCCACTAATATATTGTTGCACCACAATGCAACCCATAGATATTCAATCTCTTAATAGGGATGGATGCTCAACAATTAAAGTATGAAAAAAAACTTCCAAATGAAGAACTCAAAATTATCTATAAAACACATAAACTTAACTGTGTCGAATGCATGTAAATTAGGGATAGGATATCCCTAAAAAAACATCAGCATCCCAAACTTGTCGTCCAAAACCACTTGTCTTCAAAAAACATTGGTCCACCTCTCCTCGTTGTGCGATTTGGGCTCGGTTTTTGTAGAGAAATACCTTAGTACCTCATGTTTGATAGAGCCATTCGGTTCACTCCATACAATGTCAAAAAATCGCTTTTTCATCCCGATGTCCACCCTTGTCTTTTGAGTGTTCTATTTCTTCAATCTCATCGAATTCAGTCTCGTTTTTTACACCTTGCATATGGTGGAAAATGAGACACAATAAAAGCATTATAAGAGAGAAGATCACAAGCTTTTTGGTCGCAATGGCTGTCGAAATTCAATAGGTTGAGGATTTGTCAAATGGTGTCCACGTAGCTCTAGGGAGTCATAACCACACATATCTTCTCTCCTTGAGGAAGCTTGACGTTCAAATTCCATACACAAGGCTTGATGAACTTCGTGTTGAAGTCCATTCAGCTTTGATCACACTCACAGCCCAATACTTTTGTTAAAATCTATGAGATTTTGTAGAGGACTTAGTTGAATTAGGGCAGGGTTCCAAATAACCAAGAGTTCCTTCCAAGCAAAGCAAGTTTTGTAGTTAAGAGAAAGTCCTAATTCTTGATAATATTTGTGATCTCAATGGTTAACCTACCCAATGGTCAAGCCACCCATAATGTAAACTTCATTAACACTTTGTTAATTATATCGGTTAGCAAGTACCCTCTCCTTAATCACCTATAATTTATTTTTCATATAATATAACTATCATAGCCCTTAAACAGGGGAATAAGATTTCAAAGCTTATCAAGGGATGTACACATTGCAAAAAGAATTTTGTGATATCTCCATTGCGGAGCCAACAANCACATCTTCTCTCCTTGAGGAAGCTTGACGTTCAAATTCCATACACAAGGCTTGATGAACTTCGTGTTGAAGTCCATTCATCTTTGATCACACTCACAGCCCAATACTTTTGTTAAAATCTATGAGATTTTGTAGAGGACTTAGTTGAATTAGGGCAGGGTTCCAAATAACCAAGAGTTCCTTCCAAGCAAAGCAAGTTTTGTAGTTAAGAGAAAGCCCTAATTCTTGATATTATTTGTGATCTCAATGATTAACCTACCCAATGGTCAAGCTACCCATAATGTAAACTTCATTAACACTTTGTTAATTATATCGGTTAGCAAGTACCCTCTCCTTAATCACCTATAATTTATTTTTCATATAATATAACTATCATAGCCCTTAAACAGGGGAATAAGATTTCAAAGCTTATCAAGGGATGCACACATTGCAAGAAGAATTTTGTGATATCTCCATTGCGGAGCCGACAATCCAATGGGGCAATTGTGAGGGAAGATTTCATTTTTTACCACCTTTGGTAGCCTCGAACTTTGATCGCTCACAAAAGATATAAATGTGAATTTCATTAGAGGAAAGGGCAGTGGGACTAACAATTTATTATTAGTTGAAAGGATGAAATAATTGTCTACAAAAGAAGAATGGAACATGGCATCATTGGGAATCAAATGTTGAGTTTATATTGTAAAAGCGCATCAAAAAATAAATGTTAGGGCACTTGGTAGTAATAAGTGGGGTTTGGAGGTATGGAGATGGGCATGGGCTACAATTGACAAGGGATAAACCATACGCACTTGAATGTGGAATTCATCTACTAATTATCACATTGGCATTAGAACTGTAATGTACCCAGCCACCAAGTTGGGCCACACTACATCAAAATTCCCACCAAGAACGCTCTGAGGCTAACTTGTAACATATCTGGTACAACAAATAATAGAACAATTTTCCTGGATACAGATCTCAAGCGTACCCATTGCCTAGGTACTTTAAGATTCACCCTCTTAGACTGATTCTTTAAAATCAAGAAACATGGATCCAAAGCATGCATTTAACCAAAACATGATAAATCATCCAAGAAAATAACAACATGCCATGCACAACAAATAATCAGCAAGCATGCACATAGAAATACATCTAATAGATAAATAACTAGACAACGGAAATATACATATGCAAGAAAACTCAAATAGCACTTATCATTAATTAAACCATTCACCAACTAGTTGCAAACCAATGACATTCCTCCCAACCATAGACATCGTTGTTCCAAATCTCAACAACAAGTCACCCCTGAGCTAGGGCTATGAATCTACAAGGATGGGTCCTAAGACGACTCTACATAGAGAAGTTAGCTAACAACCTCTCAGGTTTTCCCAACCACATGGCAATCCTAATTTCCAGCTCTCTTCCACTTCAGCTTGCACAACTCAAAAAAATGAACTCCTTTCTCTGCCATGCAATCCCTCAAGTTGTTCCAATTTCTTTCTAGAGCTTCAATACTATTGGTCAGGAATCTCAATGTTGGAAATTCAAAGGATTCTCAACTATGGATAGTTCTTTCAGAATTGCCATCAATCTCATGCACACATGCATCCATTCTCTCATGGAATGATCAATAAATCCTTACAGCCATCTACCAATGGCTCTTGTCCTCTAGCCACTCACTTCCATGCCCAGACCAAGAGCACACGAATTAGCAAGAATGAGGAAGATGAGTGATTGAATTATTCCTAAATGAATGAGTGAATGAATTATTAACCCACAAATGAATGATCAACAAAGAACAACCCGCAGGCAGAGTTTATATAATTACAAAACAAGAACCACGTGGCCTCCCCCAAGAAGCTCATGTAACCACTTCCTCAAATAAATCCAAGATGGGTGAATAAAATAATAATAAAAGACTTAGCCCCTTTAGCCCCCTCTCTTGTGGAATCATAGCCCCCTATCTCCAGGGCTTGTCCGTCTTGCAGCCATCAATGTATTTTATTAATACACATAGAGTATTGCATTTCTAGGCACTCTAACCCTTTCAACATATCGCCTCATCAGCCTAAGTCATATTTACATAATACATTCTAGTTCATAGGGATCAAAACCGGGGATGTTACATCCCCCTCCCCTTATTTTGGCATTGTCCTTGGTGCACAACATCGTATCAATGTTCTTAGTATTACAAAGCTAGGATCTTTGGCCTTTAATATGCACAGGTAGTCCAACCAATTGCTTATATACATAGGCACTTACAATTTACATTTCTAGTAGTAGTTCCAACAAGTAAGCTCTCCTTCCCCATCAACCTGCACATCCCAAGGAAGTGTACCCCCTTCTCTACTTTGCAATATTTTAGGATGTACCACTTCTTTTCAAGGCTCCAGTGCACCCAACATGGAATTCTTAGAGTTGTTTCCCCAGGAACTCCAGTTGCAACAAGTCCACTGGAATTTATTTATTCCTTTCCTTTATCCTTGAGCTTGATTCCCTCTTGGTGCTCTTCTTCCCGAGCTTCCAACTTCAATAGCCAACATCTCATTTGTATTACACACATACAATCATCATGAGATATCATCATAACACTTTTACTCATTAAATTTCAAATACGTTTTAAAAAGGAAAACAAAATTTCTCAAGCATGAGCGTCTTGCTCATAATTCATTTGGCTCTTGCGGCAGCAAGCATCAGTCTTTATTATGGCTTTCAACGGTGCCATACCCAAAACCATTCTTCTTGCAATTTTCTCGACCTTCACTCAGCCAAACCAATTGTTAGCATATCATAACAATTTTTAATTTCTCAAATCTCTTTTATACAGGAAAATAAAATTCCCCAAGCATAAGGTTTCTCCTCATATTGTTTGTCTCTTGCAGTAGTAGGCATTGGTCTTCTTTGCGGGATTACATCCTGGACATATCTAAGACCATTCTCCCTGCAATTTCCTCAATTTGCACACAACAAAACAGATCGTCAGTAATTTTTAAATTCCAATTTCCAAAATTGTTTTATATAGAAAAATAAAATTTTCAAACATGAGCTTTCTGTTCATAACATTTTCCTCTTGCAGTAGTAGATATCAGTCTTCCTTATGGGCTTAGATTATTTCCATATCCAAGACCACTCCACCTGCAATTTTCCTCAACCTTCACTCAACCAAAGAAATTGTCAGTATCACACACCTTATCATTTTGTCTCTGTAACATTTTCAACAGCTCCAAAAAGTGATCTCGGAATTGTAACAAAGAATAATTCAATCACCTTTGGCTAGAATTCATATTAAATATAATGAAACTATCCATCATTATGCATTTTTAACACCATAGAATTTTATAATACAACAAATAATTGCCAATAAAATAACCATCAATGTGTCAATACCCATGGCCACATCTACACAATGCAACCCTGCATTGACTACATAATACCATATATCTATGCCATGCATTCCACCATGGTGACTTGGAAGGTCTACGCAACGCCTCAACACATCATTCAAACTCTTCCCAATACTACCCGACCATTTGGACACCCTCCTCTTCAACCCATACACAACACTAGGAAACATAATATCGAAGTGCTCTTTAGTGTTGGCAAAGAGATTGCAGTCCAAACATCAGCTATACAAGGGAAAGCATTGAGCATTCACACAGCGCGATAGCCCTTTCATATCCAACCATATCATGGTTTCACACATGACTAGCCTTATGGGTACTCATTGCTATAGAAGGAGTATGTCTCCTGAATTGATCTGGTTATGATCTTATAACCAATGATAACACAATATGAAACTAACATTTTATCTAAATGCATTCTAGCATCAACAACATTTACATACTCTAGGATTTAGCCATTACATATCAATTTAAATCTTGAAAAATTAATTGATGGAATTCTTAGCTCAATTCCCTTCAACATTTATGTATCAGAAGCAACCAAATGCATACTTGCATGGCATTTATCAACCTACTTGATGCTACCTGATCAACTAGTATTTGTAGAAGCTCACAGGCTTCCTCCTCCATCCTTTTGATCACCATTCCTACCACCCTCATGGGTCTTCACATAGATGGAAATCATAAGCAGCAACAACATCCACATATTTAACCATGCTATATCATTTTTTCTTGAATACATAATCCATCATTAGTCATACTCAATATAACATCAGTATTGTATGTATATAAAAACAAACTATTCTAAGTCCACAAGCATGTTGTTTGCAAATCCAAACATGTACATATGCACAAATACACATCCATATGCACCTAACATCCACTATCAGTGTGCCTACTAATGCATATGCATTCTAACTTCATTGTATGCATCATGCACTCTAGTGCATTTCTGTTTCAGTTCACTTATTTATTTGTTTGTTTATGTTGTAGTTGGTTGTCCTCGAATTTCTTCAAATCCTTGTTGCCTTGTGAGCTCCCATTATGCTCACATGACCTACTGTTCCCTAGTCTAAACACTTTCTAGTTAAGTTCCACTTGGTCATTCTGCAATCCAACCAATGTGTTCAATTTGTGACAACTTCTCTTAGGGAGTCATATCCAAACTTTACCTTAATGAAACATTCTGACACCTTGGAATGAGGTAGCTCACAACATTCTGTCACTCTACTACCACAACATCCTTAAATCAACTTACCCTTAATCATTCCACATCCCTGTTATTACCTTTAGTTGTACATTAGATTTCCAAAATTTGGTAATAGTTGTCTTCACTTCATTTAATAATTCCTTGTGAAGCCATACTTTTCCCACTCAAGACCATTTCCAATGGAAGTTTATTTTCATTCAGTGGCACTTTTCAAGTGAAAGAACCTTCATTATTCTATCCCTGATTTCTCTTCATTGGTATCTTGCTTCCACTTTGAACTCTGATATCAGAAGTGGATTTATTGTTCTGAGTAATTTTAGACAAAGTAGCTAAGTCATAGTTAACAAATCCTTTCCAAGCACTCCTATGCTTGACACATAGAGATGATTCACACATCACCTCCTATGCTCCTTAGTCTCTTTCACGTCAAGATTTGCATCTATCTACACATCTCTATCTTCAAGGCTATGGAGTCTTAGATTTCCTTTCTATTCCTATTAATGACATTCTTCACCCGCTCGCTTCATGTCCCATGTCATAATCCTTATTGTTGTGCCTTGCAATTCATCCAGACTCTGTAGCATATGAATAATTATTATTTTGTTCTACTCTTCTCGAGTTCCTTATCCACCTTTCACTACTTTCCCTATAGCTCTTTATTGCCTCAACCAAATTCTACAAGCTTTGCCATGCTTCTATGACTTTGATATCCAATCCTAGGCTTGAATTTAACTGATTATACCTTTAATTTTGCAAAGTGTGCATGCAACCATTTTTGTTAACTACATATTATAGAAATTTTGTCAATTAATGTTGCAGGTCCTTTTTCTACTCAATTCACGAAGAATTATATCATATTTATCCCAATTATAATAATCCCATGTTATCCTTCTCTGAATCAGATTTCCAATGACTATTCTTATGCCCCAATCTGATATCTAAGCTGAAAATTATGGCTTCTCGAAAAAACCATTTTCACCCCATTTGTCATTTTCTCCACTGGTGAATTTTATTGAAAAACCAACTTCTATCAACTGTAGAAGAAAATATGTCGGGAAATAGAGAAAAATTTGTATGAGACATAGATAAAAATAATGACAAGGAATTCATAAAAACTCTCATATTTTCCATTTGATGCTCCAGTAAAAAGCTGTAACAATCTGGCAATGACAACTTTGTCATTTTTCACCCCTTTTTTCGAGACTTTTTTTTTAAGCAAAATTGACTATCTCTCAATATGTGCACTTTGAGAAAATTTTCACTAAAACAAAGTTGTTTGTCTTAATTATTATATAAAATGTCGAGTACAATTTTTTTTCCAATTTTGTGATCACGGGTCACTTTCCTCCTCTAAAAATCTCAAAAATCCCCAAAAAGTGGCCTGAAGTAATTGATTTTGGCCTATTTCAGCATCCCCATTCCAATCCCCTTAGAATTTATTCAATTCCTTTGTGGGTTATTTCCATGTATGCTTTTTAGACTCTCTCCTAGAATTTTTTCTTAATATGGATCTCTGCCAATGATATGGACCCATATCTTTAAAAACCACTATAGATCTCCTCTATGTGGACAAAACCTAGAAGTTTCATCTCAATCTGACTTAATATGCTCTAGTTATGGAAAAAATAAGAAAATGTCTACATAGTTTTTTTTTTAAACTGATGGATAGTCTTGCCTACGTGGCAATCTGCTGACATGGTTGATGAATTGACAGTGACATGGCTCTAACATGGCATTGACCACCGACCCATCGGACCAACTTCCATACTTCCTGTTATAACAACCCTTTAATCTGCATCGTTGATCTCAAATCAGAAAAAATCTAGACCATTGATCCACTCTCTATAGACAATCGACAATTTCTTTTGTAAACCAAACTTTCCCACCCATCTCCTTGACGCCTGATAATTGGCCATTGGCCATCAACCATTTTTCTTCGCAAACCAAAATTTTCCCACAAATCTTGTCGATGCCCCATCATCGACGATCGTCCATCAATGAATTCCTTTGCTGACTAACCTAGTTACAATTTCGCCAAATCCCGACCATCGGATGTCAACGATCTCTTGTTCGATGTGGAAACTATGTCGACGTGGCATGACACATAGAGGATGATGTGGCATGACACTTCATCTTGAGGCATCAACGAGGCTGATGTGGCATGACACATGGATGATAACATGGCATGGCATGTCACCCTCCTCTTTCGTTCATCGACCATTGATAATTTTTCTTGGAAGAAATTTGAGCTTAGCAATGAATTTTATGACCCCCGACCATCGGCCATCGACGATCGAAGATTTCTTTTGGACGCATGAACTCACATTACCAATACTTTTTGATCCCTAACCATCGACCATCGAAATTTTCTTTTGGTCGAATCAACTCTTCGCCAAACTCGTCGATCCGACCATAGGCCATAAGCGAGTTCCTTTGACGAACTTCAACACTTAGAAATTTTGGCCAAAACCTGGGTGATTCTAGATCGTTGATCTCCCACTCAAAATGATCTCGATAGTTGATTTTCTTTGACTTCCCAAACAACCAAAAATGAATACGGACCGTCGATCTTCCTCATTTCCCCAACCGCTGAAATGAATCTTGGTCGTTGATCTGATAACTTTTCCAAACTTTAAAACCTTATAAATTTTTAAATTTATCAAGGGTCAATCTGGGTCGTTGATCTCAAGATTGAACATGATCTCAATTGTCGATTCTTCAAACTCTACCCAACGCTACAACGACCATTAAAACTAGAATTTTTTTACCTTTGAGGTCGAATTCAGCTCTGCAACTTGGTCGATCGATTCCATTAAACATCTCAGACAATTCCAGGTTATTTAAAACTTGAATCTTCTCACGNTCTCGAATTTTCCACCGTTTTCCCCAAATTCGCACAGACCGAAATTTGTGACAATGAGTCTGCCTGATTTGTGCTCGTCCTGGCCCATACCAATTCGATGTTTGAATCAAAAGCTTTGATACCACTCTGGAATGTACCTTGCCACCAAGCTAGGCCACGCTACATCAAAACACCCACTAAGAACGCTCTGAGGATAACTTGTAACATACATGGTACAACAAATACTAGAACAATTTTCCTGGATATAGATTTGAAATGTACCCATTGCTAGGTTACTTTCAGATTCTCTCTCTTTGATTGATTACAATTTTTTGTTACATTCTTTAAAATAAAAAATCATGGATCCAAAGCATGCATTTAACCAACATATGCTAAACCATCCAAGAAAAGAACAACATGCCATACACAACAAATAATCAACAAGCATGCATATATAAATACATCTAATAGATAAATAACTACACAACGAAAATATACATATTAAGAAAACTCAGAGAGCACTTATCATTAATTAAACCATTCACCAATTGGTTGGAGACCAACAACATTCCTCCCAACCATAACATCGTTGTTCCAAATCTCAACAACAGGTCACCCCCAATCCAGGGCTGTGAATCTACAAGGATGTGTCCTAGTTCGACTCTACACATTGCAGTTAACTAACAGGGTCTCAGGTTTTCACAACCACACAACAATCCTAATTTCCAGCTCTCTTCCCCTTTATCCTACACAACCCAAATAAATGAACCCCTTTCTCTGCCATGCAGTCCCTTAGGCTATTCCAATTTTTTTCCAGGGCTCCAGTGCTATTGGTAAGGAATCTCAATGTTAGAAACTCCAAGGATTCTTAGTTGTGGATGTTCTTTTAGAACTACCATCACTCTCATGCACACATGCATCCATTCCCTCCTAGAATGATCAATAAAACTGTGCAACCATCTAGCACTGACTCTCCTCCTCCAACCATTCACTTCCATGCACAGACCAAGAGCAAACAAATTAGAAAGAATGAGGAAGATGAATGATTGAATTATTCCCAAACTAATGAGTGAATGAAGGATTAACCCCCAAATGAATGATCAACAAAGAACAACCCCAAATATCCCACAAGTAGGGTTCATATAATTACAAGAACCAAGAACCACATGGCCTCCTCCAAATATCAACAATAGGTCACCCCCGAGCTAGGGTTATGAATCTACAAGGATGGATCCTAGGTCGAATCTACACAAAGCAGTTAGCTAACAAGCTCTAAGGTTTTCCCAACCACACAACAATCCTAATTTACATCTCTCTTCCCCTTCATCCTACACAACCCAAAGAAATGAACCCCTTTCTCTACCACGAAGTCCCTAAGACTGTTCTAATTTCTTTCTAGGGTTCCAATGCCACTAGTCAGGAATCTCAATGCTGGAAACTCCAAGGATTATCAGTTGTGGATAGTTCTTTCAGAACTTCCATCAATATCTTGCATAGATGCATCCATTCCCTCCTAGAATGATCAATAAATCCTTACAACCATCTAGCAATGGCTCTCCTGCTCTATCCATTTGTTTCCATGCCCAAATCAAGAATACACGAATTAGCAAGAATGAGGAAGATGAGTGACTGAATTATTCCCAAACGAATGAGTGAAGGAATGATTAACCCCCAAATGAATGATCAACAAAGAACAACCCCAAATATCCCACATGAAAGGTTTATATAATTACAAGAACTAAGAACCACACAGCCTCCCCCATGAAGCTCATGTAACCACTTCCTCACATAAAACCAAGATGGGTGAATACAATAATAATAAAATACTTAGCCCCTTTAGCCCCATCAACCTGCACATCCCAAGGAAGTGTACTGTTAATGGGTAAATCGGTAGATGTGGACATGAACTAATCCCTCTAGATCCACCTGGATCTAGAACAAAACAAGACAGAACAAGACACTTTCCCTAGGTTACGATCATTGAATTTAATTACCAAAGGAGGAATAGATAACGTACCTTATGAATCGCTTCCTTATGTCTTTGTTGATCCTTCTTTACTCCAATGCTCCTGTGAGATCAGATCTGTAATAACACAAATCAACCAACGTGAAATTCAATGACAACCTAAACATGTGATCAAGGAATCATGTAATAAAATATCAATCACTTTATGGGAAAAAGACATGCCACCCTATTATATTAATGAAAGGTAGAAGATACAACCGAATCGCCTTGATGTCGCAAGTTCCCTTTCAATGGCCCTTTGTTCTGACACACACATACATTTGCTCTGACATTTGCATGAAGATTTCTCTCAAAAACTTGATGGATGAATGGAGACCTCAAGTATCGTTTGAAATAGGATTCTTCACATAGTCTTCAGTGTATTCTTTCTTCAGTCTCTATGCTTCTTTATGCTTGTACCTCTAACCTTTTCCATGAGAAGCCTATCATTATATAGGAGAAGCTGAAGTGGTTAAAGAGATGAGGATGATCCCATCAAATCAGAGAAGTCAGTAGGATCGTAACCATACATACGCCACCTCATATTTCCAGAAGATTCCACTTCTAGAAGCTGCTAGAACTTCTTTCCTCTTTTAGTTTTAAAGCACCGCCGCGACCTGCGTATATAGCAGCCTGCGGAAATCCCACGGATTGGCTATAGTGCAGCATGTGGAAATAAGGGATTTCAGCACTGTGTAAAGGGAGCAGCCCGCGACGGCCTTCCAAAAATGCATCTTGAAAGGGTGAAAAGAGGTTGTTTTTCTCAGGCAAAAGATTATATTGGGAACCTGAACACATGTTTATGTAATCATCATCAGGGTGACCAAAATAATTTGTAACAGAATGCCCCCCAAAGTATGTGGCTGGAACTCGAGATAACCGAAATACTTTGTAAAATAAGCCTGTATGTGTCAAGAACTAGGGGTGCGCCAATCAGGAACCTGAAAACAATCAAGCATCTGTACGATATCACACCATGTTTGAAGTAGGCATTCCCATGTTCATACCATAAATGATTAAAATCATAAATGTAGGTCATGGCCACCAATTATACAATGTGGATCCATGCCAACAAGATTCTGCATAGCCACTAGGAATACATTGTGGATCCATGCATCAAAAACTCAAGTATGAACATAGCCACGAGACATACAAAGTGGATCTATGTGTCAAAACAAATCACAAATACTCCTTCACAACTTGGACCAAAAATGGTGAAGTCCAGGGTCTTCAATCCATCATCCGTTAGTACGATTCTAGTCACGTGATTACAGATGTTGAAGTCAAACATGAATAGAAACCACTTGATTACCAGTCATTAATGAAAAATGTTAACAAGTGCGAGGGAAATCACCATTGATGTCAATGACTCCCAAGGTACTCCAGTAAAATCCAACAAGTGTGAATAAATGTGTTGAAGTCGAACACTTGACAGAATCTCTCGGTCAGGGATCAATGATGTGGATCCACTTTCGAAAGCGAAGAAACCTGCCATTGAGGCATGCAGGCTCTAAGGTACTAAATAATTTCTAAGTCTTTTTCCTGGATAATGAGCTGAAGTCGATAGGAAAAGAGTCATCACAGGAGGGCCTTGATGTATCCCCCATCAATGACATGAAATAAGTAACATATTTAGGGTAGAGAAAAATACATATGTGACTTGGGACTGACACAGGGAAGGCCGACATGGTAAGAATGGACAATTGCAGATGGCCGACTTGATAGAAGGTTTCGGTTGAACTTATCTTGAACATATGAATGACATGACAATGATCTTGGCAGTATTGACTCAAAGACGATCCAAGATATGAACTTGTAGAAGGTCAGACAAGAGACAAACGAATTACCCAACCCAGATTCAAATGATGAAAAGGGGTGTCATGTTCAAGAGCGACGCTTACTGCCATTAATACAAATACAGAGACACATTCCTTTCCCAAATTTCCCCCCACCATTTCTGGCGAGTACCTCTTTATTTTTAGGCAAGCTTGAGGAGGATAACATATGCTTGTCAATTTAAGCTCATCCTTCGGACGAGTTCCTCGAAGTACATTTAACAAACCCTAAGAAGGAGTGGTTTGGTCCCATATGGGTCTGTCGATGTTTATTTAACGAGTCCAAAGATAGAAAACTCGAAGGTTTTTCATGTTTATAGAATCTGTAAAAACACTTAAAAGAGAACTCTCTCAGTTCCTTTTTTGTAAAATAGTTCGACAGGACCGAAAAAGTGATAAACTATCGCCCACCAAACGTTTTCTTCAAATACTTTTACAAGCGTGAAAAGAACAAGGTCGCTCGGCAATCTTTTCGTCTTTAGGGAGCATGAAAAGAGCTTAAAGAATTCTCCATAGGTTTTGTTGTTTTCACGTTACCATAACGAGTACGAAAAGATGACAAAAGTATACTTGGTTACGTTCTCATTGATTTTCGAGCCCGAGAATGAACAAAGACTATGCTCGAGATTTTTCTGAAAAACCCTAAAAAGTAATTGTACGTGAGACCAAAACAAATAAAAAAAAACGTCTATACTTTGTTGTCCAAGGTCCCAATTTTTTTCCTGCAAGGAACAAAACACTTACAAGACCTTTAGAGTTAATCGACTTTTGACTAAAATGTATTTATATAAAACAAAATATTAGAAAAAATGAAAAAAAAAGTAATAAATAGAAGCAAAAAGTCTTTTTCACCATTTTATTTGCACTTGGTCAAAAACTTACCAAAACCCTTGTTTTTTACCTCAACTTCGGTGACGGACTGCGGAGGCCATAGGGGATCATTCAACGAACGGATTGCGTAAAAGAGGTAAGCATCTCATCTTCTATCTTTTCAACAGATTAATTTTTGTTTTTGATGGTAAAAAATCAAGATTTTTTTATGATTTGGGACAGTTAGTCGTGCGTTGGGGCCGCTGCGAGTGGCCTATAACGGGCCCTGTGGAAATCAATGATTTCCGTAGGTGCATTAAGGCGCGCTCGTGAAAAATCCTCACTGTACTTGAATTTTTATCTTGGCGGCCAGAAAACTAAAATGAAAAGTGAACGTTGGCTCAACAAAAATCCCAAAAATGTTGAAAAAGTGTGCTAAAGATCTTCTCTCTTTCCCATGCAGGTGTTTGCCTGCGAAGATGTTGGAATGGAGAGAGCATGAACACGAAGAAGATGATCTTATGGCTTTAAATGATTTGAGGGCTGTGAATGCTTTCCGACAATGTGATCTATTAAAATTCTTCAAAGTTCAGGGCATGAGAGCACAACGAAGATTACTAGAATACTTGGTTCATATGTGGGATTCAAAACAACAAGTGTTCCATGTGGGTGTTCATGTCCTCTCTTTGGATATTGAGGATATTTATTTCCTGACAGGGTTGTCACGTCATGGGGCACGCGTGACTTTGACAGGTGATCGAGGTGGTGGATTTCCCATGAGTGAGTACATTCATCGACATTGTGAACCTGATGCCGAAAGACGTAAAGGAAAAGTAGCAATCCGAGGTGTGAGAGATTTGACCCTCAGGACCATCCTTTTTACTGTTGCACAGATGGCAGGGAGTGCTTCACCACACATAGCACTCCAAAGTTACTTTCAATATGCTATTGAATGCTTGGAGCCTCGAGTATTCAATTGGTGTGACAGCGTATTACGTAGCATGAAAACTCAACTCACGAAAAGCAAGAATGGGGACCTAAAACAGTTCGGTTATGGGTCCATTTTAGTATCTTTCTTCCTAGAAAGAGTTCCACACCTATGCCTGCAGGTGGAATGGGGAATACCAGCCCCAAGAGACCCACGAATGAAAAGATGGTGTGACCTGATGACACGGCATGTGGCGGGCCAGATTGTGAAGTATGATGATGCATTCTTCAATTGGTTGGGACTGCAAATCCTGATGATTGATGATTATGCTTATGCCAGTCTAGACTTTCAGGGTGATCCAGATTTGGTTCTCCCTGAGGAATCTCAGTGGGGAGATCTAGGTAGGAAAGACATTTGTTTTTTACAATGTTTTTATGAGATTTTTAAAATATTTATTGTTTTTGTGTTTCCAATCGAAAGCCTAATAAAAAAATTTCAATCATGCAGATGTAGGGCCACACCGACCCCCGGGCTCTTCTCTTATTCAGAGGCGAGGAGAGGCACGCATAGTAGCTGGATGGGATGCCAAGTATTATGATGTGATAGAGCAGAACCTGGAAGGCTTGACGACAGACATCCCTGATATATCCATCGAGGAGATCCCGAGACGTTATCAATGCCATACTGTAGGCGTATCTGACTCACTTAGTCGGTTACTACGTAGGGTAGCGAGAGCAGTAGTATGCTATCGCGAGAGGCATCCATGATGCCATTTTGTAGGGGCCATGGGATCTATATTTTGATATTTT
>JASDQU011101685.1:26059-36943 GCA_032191745.1 Picea mariana
CCTACAATTTCCTCAATTTGCACACAACAAAATAGATTGTCAGTAATTTTTAAATTCCAATTTCCAAAATTGTTTTATATAGAAAAATAAAATTTTCAAACATGAGCTTTCTGCTCATAACATTTTCCTCTTGCAGTAGTAGATATCAGTCTTCCTTATGGGCTTAGATTATTTCCATATCCAAGACCACTCCACCTGCAATTTTCCTCAACCTTCACTCAACCAAAGAAATTGTCAGTATCACACACCTTATCATTTTGTCTTTGTAACATTTTCAACAACTCCAAAAAGTGATCTCGGAATTGTAACAAAGAACAATTCAATCACCTTCGGCTAGAATTCATATTAAATATAATGAAACTATCCATCATTATGCATTTTTAACACCATAGAATTTTATAATACAACAAATAATTGCCAATAAAATAACCATCAATGTGTCAATACCCATGGCCACATCTACACAATGCATCCCTGCATTGACTACATAATACCATATATCTATGCCATGCATTCCACCATGGTGACTTGGAAGGTCTAGCCAACGCCTCAACACACCATTCGAACTCTTCCCAATACTACCCAACCATTTGGGCACCCTCCTCTTCAACCCATACACAACACTAGGAAACATAATACTGAAGTGCTCTTTAGTGTCGACAAAGAGGTTGCAGTCCAAACATCAGCTATACAAGGGAAAGCATTGAGCACTCACATAGCGCGATAGCCCTTTCATATCCAACCATATCATGTTTTCACACATGACTAGCCTTATGGGTACTCATTGCTATAGAAGGAGTATGTCTCCTGAATTGATCTGGTTATGATCTTATAACCAATGATAACACAATATGAAACTAACATTTTATCTAAATGCATTCTAGCATCAACAACATTTACATACTCTAGGATTCATCCATTACATATCAATTTAAATCTTGAAAAATTAATTGATGGAATTCTTAGCTCAATTCCCTTCAACATTTATGTATCAGAAGCAACCAAATGCATACTTGCATGGCATTTATCAATCTACTTGATGCTACCTGATCAACTGGTATTTGTAGAAGCTCGCAGGCTTCCTCCTCCATCCTTTTGATCACCATTCCTACCACCCTCATGGGTCTTCACATAGATGGAAGTCATAAGCAGCAACAACATCCACATATTTAACCATGCTATATCATTTTTCTTGAATACATAATCCATCATTAGTCATACTCAATATAACATCAGTATTGCATGTATATAAAAACAAACTATTCTAAGTCCACAAGCATGTTGTTTGCATATCCAAACATGTACATATGCACAAATACACATTCATATGCCTAACATTCACTATCTGCGTGCCTAGTAATGCATATGCATTCCAACTTCATTGTATGCATCATGCACTCTAGTACATTTATGTTTCAGTTCACTTATTTATTTGTTTGTTTATGTTGTAGTTGGTTGTCCTCGAATTTCTTCAAATCCTTGTTGCCTTGTGAGCTCCCATTATGCTCACATGACCTACTGTTCCCTAGTCTAAACACTTTCCAGTTAAGTTCCACTTGGTCATTCTGCAATCCAACCAATGTGTTCAATTTATGACAACTTCTCTTAGGGAGTCATATCCAAACTTTACCTTTATGAAATATTCTGACACCTTGGAATGAGGTAGCTCACAACATTCTGTCACTCTACTATCACAACATCCTTAAATCAACTTACCCTTAATCATTCCACATCCCTGTTATTACCTTTAGTTGTCCATTAGATTTCCAAAATTTGGGAATAGTTGTCTTCACTTCATTTAATAATTCCTTGTGAAGCCATACTTTTCCCACTCAAGACCATTTCCAATGGAAGCTTATTTTCATTCAGTGGCACTTTTCAAGTGAAAGAACCTTCATTATTCTATCCCTGATTTCTCTTCATTGGTATCTTGCTTCCACTTTGAACTCTGATATCAGAAGTGGATTTATTGTTCTAAGTAATTTTAGACAAAGTAGCTAAGCCATAGTTAGCAAATCCTTTCCAAGCACTCCTATGCTTGACACATAGAGATGATTCACACATCACCTCTTATGCTCCTTAGTCTCTTTCACGTCAAGATTTGCATCTATCTACACATCTCTATCGGCAAGGCTATGGAGTCTTAGATTTCCTTTCTATTCCTATTAATGACATTCTTCACCCGCTCGCTTCATGTCCCATGTCATAATCCTTATTGTTGTGCCTTGCAATTCATTCAGACTCTGTAGCATATGAATAATTATTATTTTGTTCTACTCTTCTCGAGTTCCTTATCCACCTTTCACTACTTTCCCTATAGCTCTTTATTACCTCAACCAAATTCTACAAGCTTTGTCATGCTTCTATGACTTTGATATCCAATCCTAGGCTTGAATTTATCTGATTATACCTTTAATTTTGCAAAGTGTGCATGCAACCATTTTTGTTAACTACATATTATAGAAATTTTGTCAATTAATGTTGCAGGTCCTTTTTCTACTCAATTCATGAAGAATTATATCATATTTATCCCAATTATAATAATCCCATGTTATCCTCCTCTGAATCAGATTTTCAATGACTATTGTTATGCCCCAATCTGATATCTAAGCTGAAAATTATGGCTTCTTGAAAAAACCATTTTCACCCCATTTGTGCATTTTCTCCACTCGTGAATTTTATTGAAAGACCAACTTCTATCAACTGTAGAAGAAAATATGTCAGGAAATAGAGAAAAAATTGTATGAGACATAGATAAAAATAATGACAAGGAATTCATAAAAACTCTCATATTTTCAATTTGATGCTCCAGTAAAAAGCTGTAACAATCTGGCAATGACAACTTTGTCATTTTTCACCCCTTTTTTTGAGACTTTTTTTTTTAGCAAAACTGACTATCTCTCAATATGTGCACTTTGAGAAAATTTTCACTAAAACAAAGTTGTTTGTCTTAATTATTATATTAAATGTTGAGTACAATTTTTTTTCTAATTTTGTGATCACGGGTCACTTTCCTCCTCTAAAAATCTCAAAAATCCCCAAAAAGTGGGCCGAAATAATTGATTTTGGCCTATTTCAGCATCCCCATTCCAATCCCCTTAGAATTTATTCAATTCCTTTGTGAGTTATTTCCATGTATGCTTTTTAGACTCTCTCCTAGAATTTCAGCTTAATATGGATCTCTGCCAATGATATGGACCCATATCTTTAAAAACCACTATAGATCTCCTCTCTGTGGACAAAACCTAGAAATTTCATCTCAATCTGACTTAATCTGCTCTAGTTATGAAAAAAATAAGAAAATGTCTACATAGTTTTTTTTTTGAAACTGATGGACAATCTTGCCTATGTGGAAATCTACTGACATGGTTGATGACTTGACAATGACGTGTTTCTAACATGGCATTGACCACCAACCCATCGGACCAACTTACATACTTCCTGTTATAGCAACCCTTTAATCTGCATCGTTGATCTCAAATCAGAAGAAATCTAGACCATTGATCCACTCTCTATAGACAATCGATAATTTCTTTTCTAAACCAAACTTTCCCACCCATCTCCTTGATGCCTGATAATTGGCCATTGGCCATCAACCATTTTTCTTCGCAAACCAAAATTTTCCCACAAATCTTGTCGATGCCCCATCATCGACGACCGTCCATCAATGAATTCCTTTGATGACTAACCTAGTCACAATCTCGCCAAATCCCAGCCATCGAATGTCAGCGATCTCTTGTTTGATGTGGAAACTATGTCGACGTGGCATGACACATAGAGGATGATGTGGCATGACACTTCATCTTGAGGCATCAACTAGGCTGATGTGGCATGACACATGGATGATAACATGGCATGGCATGTCACCCTCCTCTTTCGTTCATCGGCCATTGACAATTTTTCTTGGAAGAAATTTGAACTTAGCAATGAATTTTATGACCCCCGACCATCGGCCATCGATGATTGAAGATTTCTTTTGGACGCATGAACTCACGTTGCCAATACTTTTCGATCCCTAACCATCGGCCATCGACCATCGACCATCGAAATTTTCTTTTGGTCAAATCAACTCTTCGCCAAACTCGTCGATCCGACCATAGGCCATAAGCGAGTTCCTTTAACGAACTTCAACACTTAGAAATTTTGGCCAAAACCTGGGTGATTCTAGGTCGTTGATCTCCCACTCAAAATGATCTCGATAGTTGATTTTCTTTGACTTCCCAAACAACCAAAAATGAATACGGACCATCGATCTTCCTCATTTTCCCAACCACTGAAATGAATCTTGGTCGTTGATCTGATAACTTTTCCAAACTTTAAAACCTTATAAATTTTTAAATTTATCAAGGGTCAATCTGGGTCATTGATCTCAAGATCGAACATGATCTCAACTGTCGATTCTTCAAACTCTACCCAACACTACAACAACCATTAAAACTAGATTTTTTTTACCTTTGAGGTCGAATTCAGCTCTGCAACTTGGCCGATCGATGCCATTAAACATCTCAGACAATTCCAGGTTATTTAAAACTTGAATCTTCTCACGAGTTTGTGGAATTTCTCTCTAATTTTCCACCATTTTCCCCAAATTCGCACAGACCAAAATTTGTGACAGTGAGTCTGCCTGATTTGTGCTCGTCCTGGCCCGTACCAATTCGACGTTTGAATCAAAAGCTTTGATACCACTCTGGAACGTACCTTGCCACCAAGCTAGGCCATGCTACATCAAAACACCCACTAAGAACGCTTTGAGGATAACTTGTAACATACATGGTACAACAAATACTAGAACAATTTTCCTGGATACAGATTTGAAATGTACCCATTGCTAGGTTACTTTCAGATTCGCCCTCTTTGAATGATTACAATTTTTTGTTACATTCTTTAAAATAAAAAATCATGGATCCAAAGCATGCATTTAACCAACATATGCTAAACCATCCAAGAAAAGAACAACATGCCATACACAACAAATAATCAACAAGCATGCATATATAAATACATCCAATAGATAAATAACTACACAACGAAAATATACATATGTAAGAAAACTCAGAGAGCACTTATCATTAATTAAACCATTCACCAATTGGTTGGAGACCAACGACATTCCTCCAAACCATAACATCGTTGTTCCAAATCTCAACAACAAGTCACCCCCGATCCAGGGCTGTGAATCTACAAGGATGTGTCCTAGTTCGACTCTACACATTGTAGTTAATTAACAGGGTCTCAGGTTTTCACAACCACACAACAATCCTAATTTCCAGCTCTCTTCCCCTTTATCCTACACAACCCAAATAAATGAACCCCTTTCTCTGCCATGCAGTCTCTTAGGCTATTCCAATTTTTTTCCAGGGCTCCAATGTTATTGGTAAGGAATCTCAATCTTAGAAACTCCAAGGATTCTTAGTTGTGGATGTTCTTTTAGAACTACCATCACTCTCATGCACACATGCATCCATTCCCTCCTAGAATGATCAATAAAACCATGCAACCATCTAGCACTGGCTCTCCTCATCCAACCATTCACTTCCATGCACATACCAAGAGCAAACAAATTAGAAAGAATGAGGAAGATGAGTGATTGAATTATTCCCAAACTAATGAGTGAATGAATGATTAACCCCCAAATAAATGATCAACAAAGAACAACCCCAAATATCCCACAGGTAGGGTTCATATAATTACAAGAACCAAGAACCACATGGCCTCCTCCAAATATCAACAATAGGTCACCCCCGAGCTAGAGTTATGAATCTACAAGGATGGATCCTAGGTCGAATCTACACAAAGCAGTTAGCTAACAAGCTCTAAGGTTTTCCCAACCACACAACAATCCTAATTTACAACTCTCTTCCCCTTCATCCTACACAACCCAAAGAAATGAACCCCTTTCTCTACCACAAAGTTCCTAAGACTGTTCTAATTTCTTTCTAGAGTTCTAATGCCACTGGTCAGGAATCTCAATGCTGAAAACTCCAAGGATTATCAGTTGTGGATAGTTCTTTCAGAACTTCCATCAATATCTTGCATAGATGCATCCATTCCCTCCTGGAATGATCAATAAATCCTTACAAACATCTAGCAATGGCTCTCCTCCTCTATCCATTTGTTTCCATGCCCAAACCAAGAATACACGAATTAGCAAGAATGAGGAAGATGAGTGACTGAATTATTCCCAAACGAATGAGTGAAGGAATGATTAACCCCCAAATGAATGATCAACAAAGAACAACCCCAAATATCCCACAGGAAAGGTTTATATAATTACAAGAACTAAGAACCACACGGCCTCCCCCATGAAGCTCATGTAACCACTTCCTCACATAAAACCAAGATGGGTGAATACAATAATAATAAAATACTTAGCCCTTTTAGCCCCATCAACCTGCACATCCCAAGGAAGTGTACTGTTAACGGGTAAATCGGTAGATGCGGACATGAACTAATCTCCTAGATCCACCTGGATCTAGAACAAAACAAGACAGAACAAGACGCTTTCCCTAGGTTACGATCATTGAATTTAATTACCAAAGGAGGAATAGATAACGTACCTTATGAATCACTTCCTTATGTCTTTGTTGATCCTTCTTTACTCCAATGCTCCTGTGAGATCAGATCTGTAATAACACAAATCAACCAACGTGAAAGCAACAATAGTGAAATTCAATGACAACCTAAACATGTGATCAAGGAATCATGTAATAAAATATCAATCACTTTATGGGAAAGAGACATGCCACCGTATTATATTAATGAAAGGTAGAAGATACAACCGAATCACCTTGATGTCACAAGTTCCCTTTCAGTGGCCCTTTGTTCTGACACACACATACATTTGCTCTGACATTTGCATGCAGATTTCTCTCAAAAACTTGATGGATGAATGGAGACCTCAAGTATCGTTTGAAATAGGATTCTTCACACAGTCTTCAGTCTATTCTTTCTTCAGTCTCTATGCTTCTTTATGCTTGTACCTTTAACCTTTTCCATGAGAAGGCTATCATTATATAGGAGAAGCTGAAGTGGTTAAAGAGATGAGGATGATCCCATCAAATCAGAGAAGTCAGTAGGATTGTAACCATATGGACGCCACCTCATATTTCCAGAAGATTTCACTTCTAGAAGCTGCTAGAACTTCTTTCCTCTTTTAGTTTTAAAGCACCGCCGTGACCTGCCTATATAACAGCCTACAGAAATCCCGTGGGTTGGCTATAGTGCAGCATGCGGAAATAAGGGATTTCCACACTGTGTAAAGGGAGCAGCCCACGACGGCCTTCCAAAAATGCATCTTGCAAGGGTGAAAAGAGGTTGTTTTTCTCAGGCAAAAGATTATATTGGGAACTTGAACACATGTTTATGTAATCATCATCAGGGTGACCAAAATAATTTGTAACAAAATGCCCCCCAAAGTATGAGGCTGGAACTCGAGATAGCCTAAATACTTTGTAAAATAAGCGTGTATGTGTCAAGAACTAGGGGCGCGCCAATCAGGAACCTGCAAACAATCAAGCATCTGTACGATATCACACCATGTCTGAAGTAGGCATTCCCATGTTCAGACCATAAATGATTGAAATCATAAATGTAGGTCATGGCCACCAATTATACAACGTGGATCCATGCCAACAAGATTCTGCATAGCCACTAGGAATACATTGTGGATCCATGCATAAAAAACTCAAGTATGAACATAGCCACAAGACATACAAAGTGGATCTATGTGTCAAAACAAATCACAAATACTCCTTCGCAACTTGGACCAAAAATGGTGAAGTCCAGGGTCTTCAATCCATCGTCCGTTAGTACGATTCTAGTCACGTGATTACAGATGTTGAAGTTGAACATGAATAGAAACCACTTGATTACCAGTCATTAATGCAAAATGTTAACAAGTGCGAGGGAAATCACCATTGATGTCAATGACTCCCAAGGTACTCCAGTACAATCCAACAAGTGTGAATAAATGAGTTGAAGTCGAACACTTGACAGAATCTCTCGATCAGGGATCAATGATGTGGATCCACTTTCGAAAGCGAAGAAACCTGCCATTGAGGCATGCAGGCTCTAAGGTACTAAATAATTTCTAAGTCTTTTTCCTGGATAATGAGCTGAAGTCGACAGGAAAAGACTCGTCACAGGAGGGCCTTAATGTATCCCCCATCAATGACACGAAATAAGTAACATATTTAGGGTAGAGAAAAATACATATGTGACTTGGGACTGACACAGGGAAGGCTGACATGGTAAGAATGGACAATTGCAGATGGCCGACTTGATAGAAGGTTTTGGTTGAACTTATCTTGAACATATGAATGACACAACAATGATCTTGGCAGTATTGACTCAAAGATGATCCAAGATATGAACTTGCAAAAGGTCAGACAAGAGACAAACAGATTACCCAAACCAGATTCAAATGACGAAAAGGGGTGTCATGTTCAAGAGTGATGCTTACTGCCATTAATACAAATATAGAGACACATTCCTTTCCCAAATTTTCCCCCATCATTTCTGGCGAGTACCTCTTTATTTTTACGCAAGCTTGAGGAGGATAACATATGCTTGTCAATTTAAGCTCATCCTTCGGACGAGTCCCTCGGAGTACATTTAACGAACCCTAAGAAGGAGTGGTTTGGTCCCGTATGGGTCTGCCGATGTTTGTTTAACGTGTCCTAAGATAGAAAACTCAAAGGTTTTTCATGTTTATAGAGTCTGGAAAAACACTTAAAAGAGAACTCTCTTAGTTCCTTTTTCGTAAAATAGTTCGACAGGACCGAAAAAGTGATAAACTATCGCCCACCAAACGTTTTCTTCAAATACTTTTACGAGCGTGAAAAGAACAAGGTCACTCGACAATCTTTTTGTCTTTAGGGAGCATGAAAAGAGCTTAAAGAATTCTCCACAGGTTTTGTTGTTTTCGTGTGATCAGAATCTGGACCAGGGGTCAAAATTTAACCCAAAAATGAAAGTGTTCGGAATTGCCTCAAAACGAACGAGTACGTAGCCCTCGTCGTCACAAACCCAACTCAACTTGAACGGGTTCAAACGGACATCGGATGAGTGAGATATCACGATTTGTTCGATTCGCCAAACAGGCAAAAAAAAATTGTTGACTGTACAGTCCGTACAGTCTGTACAGCTGATGTGGCACGTCCGTATGCTGAGGTGGCAGTTGATGACATGGAAATCGGTTATTGGCAGATGTGGACGAATCCTGTTTCGACACATGGCATCATTGTAGCAAATGGTTTGGTGCCACGTGGCCCAGGCATGGGCTGTCACATGGCACCATGGCAAAGGTTGGTTGTTTAAAATCATTATAGAGTCCGTGGGGATCGAACCCCGGACCTCCACCACAATCCAACGGTTTGGCAAAGGCCACCCAACCGGCGTGCCACGCATTAGTTCTTATTATTCATATGGGTTTTAATATATTTAAATTTGAATTGGTGCATATTCCGGTGCGGGGGCCGGGCTAGGGCTTAGCCCTAGCCCGCGGTTTTGGTGTTCACACATATGATCGGTGGTTAAACATTGCGCACGGATTTTCCAACGGTTACAACACCATAGCCCTCGGTTCTATGTACACTCCCATATCACCCTTTGCCACATGGATTTTGCACGGGAATTTTGGAAACATATACCCACGCGTTTGGACACTTGTCCATTACCCATTGGCTTGGAACTTGGCCTTTTTGGTGCGTGGGGACGTGGTCACATGGCCCATGTGCCCAACACCTCCGACTTTAGGGGCCTTAATTCCGTTAACCGTTCTACAGTTGTGCCCATTTTGCGGTTATGTGTCAGTGCTAGGTTTTAGCACGAAAATGAGCGTGGGTGCTAGGTTGGACGCACAGAGGTGCATTTTGGCGAACCAGAGACAACAAGTTTGAAGGGGAAACTTCCGGGAAGCCTATCTTCTTCATTTTTTGGCCAAATGAGGTGCTGAAAAAGCCCAGCTAGGGGTTTTTGGATGTTCTGAATCCATTGGCAGTTTTCAAAGGCATTTGAAGACTTCTTTTGTAGGTTTTACACCATTGAAGTTTCAAAGAGCTCGAGGGAGCTTGAAGCCCTCATTGATGGAGGCCATGCTCATATGAGCCCAAGTCTGTTTTCTATGACTGAATAATCATTTTTGGCTAAATGTTATGCTCTGAACACACTGGGATAGGTTTCAGAGGCATTTGAGGACTTTTACAGGTGTTTTTGCCACAAGGAAGCTCAGGGAAGCTCAAGGCCACATGTAGAAGAGGTCATGCCCGGATGAGCCATGGTCCGTTTTCAGAGTTCTATTAGTCATTTTTGGGGTTTTTATGTATTCTGAACCCAATGGAATAGTCAGAAAATCCATTGGAGTTGAGCAGCAGCTTGTAAAAGAATCTTTGACAAACTAATCCCAGAGAGCCTAGTCCATTGAAGGAGGCTCAAGGAGATGTAGCCCAGTTGGGGGTGAACTCCTTTATCATCTNGTTGTGAGTTTGCTGGTTTATTTGTTGCAAGTTATGTTTATTGTGTATTTTGTTCAAAACACATATTTAACTTTTTAAAGACCTCACACATAAACATTTAAAAGAAGCATAAACTTGACACATAAAACCTCTTGCATAACTAAGACATTGAGCAAGGTCCTGAAAGTTTATTTTAATGAAGTAGAGGGTGCTTGCATAGGAAAACAAGTCAGCCCCCTATTTTCAGATTAGGTGGTATCAGAGCTTAGTTTTTTTTGCTCATGTGATTGCCATTGATAGCTAGAGATTTAGCTGTTGGTATTATTGTGCAAGTTTTGTGTAGTTTTGTGTTGAAGTTTGATATCTTGCAAGGATGGAGGAAGCTTCAAACATTGATAGTTCTCATACATATTCATTATCCAAGTTCTTT
>JASDQU011101686.1:4883-19447 GCA_032191745.1 Picea mariana
GAATTACTTCTTGGATTTTTTAGGTGTGGGATCAAGAGAGATTGAAGGCATTGGGGGGTTAACAATAGGTTTCTTTTGGTCTTTTCTCTTGGTTTTTTTAACCAATGATGAAGTAGGGATATCAACAAGATTTTTGTATTGTTCCAGAAAAGAGATGGTTTGTGCAAGGGGGCTTGGATTTTTTGGAGAGCGAGGGTTGGATGGAGAGATAGTTCTTAGGCTAAGTGGATTTTTTCTGGTCTTAATTGTCAAGTGAGGGTTTGAAATTGATAGATAAAGGCATCCCAAGTTTGCCCCTGTTTCTCTATTTTAGCTAGAATAAGAAGTTTGATCAAGCCATGGTGAAAGAGACTATTGTGGGGTTTAGTCACATTCTTCCTCACTTGAGAGGACATCTTCTCCAAGATTTTTAGAAAATAGAAGGGGAAGTTCAAAGGTTTGTTGAATAGAAAATGAGTCAGCAATCTGAAATGACAATATTTGAAAGTGGAATATCTACCTTCACATGTAATCAACCTTATGATTAATATGAGAGGGTTTATCAATATCACCTTTATCCACTCCCTAGAATATCCTTTTTCTCCTGAAATGTTCTTGAATTCGGGCTTAAACACCCTGTTATAACTTGAGCATGGCAGCTGGTGGTTTTTGAACCATCTATCTCCCATTCTTGGAAGCTTCATGGCTGCAACAATGGACTCTTCTGAGAACTCAAAGGAAATATACCCCACGCGTGTTGTCTTCCCATCGAAACTAAGGGAAAATTGCATGGAGAGGCCATCGTCGTGGGCCTGCAAATTAGACAAAAATGGCCCCCAGCCTGCACGCAAAAACACCTCTCTGCATTGTGCAAATTCGAGAATGTAAAAAATATCCGCATAGGAAGAGGTTTTATACCTCCTAGGCATTGTGGCAGAGGCAAATATCACCAAGAAAGGGTGCAAATAGGCCAAGAGATGGAACAAATTGGGCACAGGCCAAGCGTAATTCAAACAAGGGAAGAAATGGTAGAGGTTGGACACAATTTCTCAACGCAGGGCAGAGAAAATGGTAAAGGAGAATTGATATAATGGTTACCCAACCCGAATTTGAATGCGCCTATGGTGGAGTAAGTTGCACACATGTGCGCACGAGCTGCCATGTGTGAGAATTTTCGAATTTGAAGGCTCGTTTTTGGGGGCAATGTAATGATGTGCAGTTAGATCAATGTCCAAGTCTTTTGACTTGGACATTTGAGCATGAACATATAAAGCATCTTTAATCAATTTCCTACAACCAATTCCATTCAATGTAATTGATATCTAGTTACCTAGAATCTAGGATAGTTACTAGTGTGTAATTCACATGGCACTTTGTTTGTCACCTCATACGGTACTTCATATGGCACCTCTGTCTTAAATACATTTTCACCTCTTGTAATGGATAGCTGCAAATTTGAAGTGTTTTTGACAATCACAGTGGTTAATGAGCAGAGGGAGAATGCTCCATTGTTGTTGATTTTTCCATCATGCTCACTCAATCCTCTTGCATATGACATATAATGTCAAACCTACAATGAACATGTTATATAAAACATGTATTTTCAAACCTATAATGTACAGCTTGTAATGAAAGATAAACCGATAAAATGACTTAGTAATTTATAGCACACAGGAGTTTAACACTTCAAAAACAAAATGACTCTTAATGTAATAACCTGTATCATGGAAAAAATACAAAAATTCTTGCAAAGATTTATTTCTCTAGGAAATTATCATTTGTCAGCTCATGAAACCCTCCCCCACACCTAAGTATTGTGACACCTCACAATCAAAAGTATAGGAAACCAATCAGTATCCCCCAATAGCCGAAGAATTATAGTATGTCAAGTGTAAAGATAAATTTCACAGATTAGTTTGACGAGATGGTTAGAATATGGCCCCACCTATAGGATAAGAGATCTTATATATAGATAAGAAGAGGTAGGAAAGAGAGTTTCAAGATAGTCTTAGAGTTATTTCCCAATGGAAAGTTTATGGAGTTCATTAAACTTAGCTTAACCACACATACTTCATGTCATCTTTGTTTGCAAGTAATGTCGTACATCAGGACAAGTTTAAATTTATTATTTATTTTTGTCAGATTACCATCCTTGCTAGGTAGAATGCCCCGTTGCCAGCAAGCATGTTCAATACTTCGACATGTTTACCTAGTCATACAATAGGCCGATACCCACTACTAGAAGACCTGTTCAGTATCCCAGCGGGTTAGCCTCTTACACCCTCAAAGACTGGCCCTCCATCTTTTAAGATTTTAGTATAGAATTTCTTTATGCAAGAATATGGGGGTACAAACCTGAAAACAACTTTTTCTTTCTATTTTTTTCAATTGGGATGGTATTTATGTTAGAGGATGACTTTTTGTTATATTATTAGTGATTGTCCCGATGTAAGGGGTACTTAAGCGGACGTGGCCTATCTAAAGATATGATATAATCAAGCTATTTAGTGTGTAGTGGATGGTACCATTGAGAAAGAACAGAAAGGTATCTCTAGGCTCAACTCACTTTCTTCTTTTGTAGTTTTTGTGATGTTTTCATGACTAACCGCTAATTAGACCTCCTTGTTACTCTTTGATAAAAGACACTTGAATCACTTACTCAGGTTTCTTGGAAAAACTATACGAGAGACCTATAGGATTGATATATGGTGTCACTTCCTTATATAGTGGTGAAGAGTTTCAAGAGAAACTGCTTTAGAATGCCGTGAAAAATGATAATTTTTGAAAAAATATGGCTAATTACAGTAAGTCAATATTCATTTGATGATTTAGCAGAAACAAAATTCAAGTGTAACAATGTTTAGAAGAAAGATCCTTGAAACTGTTTACTCCTTACATAAATCTCTAGATTTTCCTTATTAACAAAATTCAAAAACTATTTACATATATACATTAGGAAATTCAGAAAACATTTCAAGAACAAGGGGGGACTTCCCCATATATTAAGGCCAATTCCTTGTCAGTTGACATGACCTGTAGAAAATCCTCTTTGGAAATGGGATTATGATAAAATTTTAGTCGGTGTCCATTTACTACAAAGGAGACTTGTCCATTGTCAATTGTTTTAATTTTTACAGCTCCATTGTCATATATAGTGTCTACCTTGTAAGGGCCCAACCACTGGGTGGTGAGTTTGCCTTTGAAGGTTTTTAATCGAGAATCAAACAATAGATCCCAATCACCAAGTTGGAAGTTATTCTTATTTATAAACTTGTCATGCCACTTTATCCTCTGGTTTTGCACTAATATCGTCCATTGGATGGCATCTTGCCTGATTTCATCCAACTCATTCAATTGTATGGCTCGTTGCTTCTGAGCCTCATCCAGGTTCAATCCTAATTCTACGAAAATATGGAAGGTCCTTACTTGGAATTCTATAGGTAAAAGTACTTGTTTCTCGTACACTAGCTCATAAGGGGTATGCCCAGTGGTATTTCTCCAGGTGGTCCGGTATGCCCACAAAGCCTCTGGGAGACTATAAGCCCAATACTGGTGATGTAAGTGAACAGTCTTGGTCAAGATGGCTTCTAAAACTTTGTTTGTGGATTCTACCTGGGCATTGGCTTGCGAGTGGTATGGAGAAGATTTACGATGTTTAATCCCATATTTATTTGTTATCTCTTTCATCAGCTTGGAAGTGAATCAAGTGCCTTGGTTGGTAACAATTTCATGAGGGACACCGAAGCGGGTAAAGATTTCTTCATAGATAAATTCAACAACAGACTTATTTATAGCCCTGAATAGGGATTTTTCCTCTACCCATTTGGTCACACAGTCTGTACAAACCAAAATATAGTTCTTCCTATGGGACATGGGTGAAATTGGTCCTACAAAGTCGATGGCCCATTTTTAGAAGGGTTCTATCATAAATTGGGCATGAAAAGGTATTTCGTCATCTAAAGTAGGTCTTCCCATCCTTTGGCAACTATCACAACTTCTCACATACTTGGTAGCATCTTTGAAAATGATAGCCCAATAGTAACCTGAATGTAACACCTTATATGTTGTACGTTTGTCAGAAAAATGGCCACCACATGGTCCATCATGACAACTTCGTAGTATTTCAGGTACCTCATCCTCTCAAACACATCTACGAATAATCAAATCAGGACCTATGAGAAAAAGGTCATGACCAACTCAAGAGTAATTATCACTCTGTGTAATAATTTTCCTCTTTTCATGAGGTGACAAATGAGATGGTAACTTCCTAGTAGCCAGATAGTTTTCCATATCTGCAAACCATGGGGTATTGACAAAAAGGGAAAAGAGGTGCTCATTTTGGAAACTATCATCTACAGAGATATCATCATCCTCATTTTTTATTCGGGAAATAAAATCAGCTACTACATTATCCTTTCCAGGTCGGTCAAGCACAATGATATTAAATTCTTGCAATAACAAAAGCCACCTGGTCACTCGGCCATTAGTTATGGGTTTGTTCATGAGGAATCTAATGGAGGAATGATCGATATGTACCAATACTTCATAACTTGTAATGTAATGATGAAACTTGTTAATAGCATGAACAACTGCCAAGAATTATTTCTCGGTGACTGTGTAGTTCAACTTGGCAAGGGACAAGTTCTTGCTCACAAAATAAATGGCATAGGACTTCTAGTCCTCTTTCTTCCATAATACCCCTCCTATTGCGGTGTCAGAGGCATCAATGGATATATGAAATGGGAGAGTCCAATTAGGCCCTCTAAGAACTGGTTCCATGAACAACTTAGCTTTCAGGGTTTCAAAGGCAGTTTGACACTGCTCAGTCCAAACAAAATCAACATCTTTTATTAGTAATCCAAACATAGGTGCAACAATCTTTGTAAAATTTTCAATAAATCGTCGGTAGTATCCGACATGTCCAAGAAATATTCTCACCTCTTTCTGAGTCTTAGGGGGTGGAAGTCTAATGATGACCTCAATCTTTGCAGGATCAAATTTTATCTCTTTGAATGAAACATGATGTCCTAGAACCACTCCTTCAGTTAACAACATTTTGCATTTTTCATGACTTAGGGATAGGTTCATTTCCTGGCATCTGATTAGAAATTTTCCTAAGTTGTCTAAGGCTTCCTGGTAAGTGTTACCATAGAATGTGACGTCATCCATATAGACATCCACACAATCATGAATGAGATCAGAAAATATCCCTAATACTGCTCATTGAAATGTAGCAGGAGAATTACATAGTCCAAATGGTAAGACCCTATAGGCATAGGTGCCCCAAAGACAAGTAAAGGTATTCTTGTCCTGGTCCTCAGGTGCTATAAGAATCTGATTGTACCCATTGTACCCATCTAGAAAGGAAAAATACTTCCTTCCAGACAAGGTATCTAGAACCTGGTCAATGAAAGGGAGAGGAAAGTAGTCTTTTAGAGTGGCTTTATTGAGTTCCCGAAAATCAACACAAATTCTCCATTTCCCGGTCACTTTCTTTGGAACCACTACACGTGAGGATACCCACTTACTGTCGGAGATGGGATAAATGAATCTGACATTTAACAACTTTTGGATCTCCTCCTTGACTATTTCTTTAAGTGATGGGTTCATCCTTCTCTGGGGTTGCCTAAAGGTGTTACTTCCCCCTGGGTATATATGTGATGGATGCATGTGTCAGGGTGTATACCCTTCATGTCAGTGTATTCCCAAGAAAATTCTCCTGATTGTTCCTTAAGGATATCTACTAATTGTTTATGTTGGTCTGCATCTAGCCAAGAATTTATATGTAAAAATTTCCCTGGACTAATCTCGTAGGGCATAGTATAAGACATGGTAGACTCATCTATCTTGAAGATAAAATATGTTGAAGACAAAATGGATGGATCTAATTGTTCTTGAAATTATTCCCCAAACATGTACTCAAATTGGGGAAAAGACTGTGGAAAATCCACACATGTGATAGCAGAAATGAACCGGTTTAGCACATTTTCTGTTGTGTGCTCCTAAAGTGCCCATGCATGGTCACTTGGCAATATGGGTTCTTCCCAGTCCTCATTCTCGTATGGAAATTCAAGACATAATATATTATCCATAATAGGTTGAGTTGGAGGGTAAATGGTGAGATTTTGGATAGAGAGACCATTCGAGATGGTTATTTCCCCTTCTCTACAGCCAATAAATGCATTGGTTGTGGCTAGCCAAGGTATTCCCAAAATGACAGGATGGCCTTTCGCAAGATCCTTTGAGTGAATGATAAGAAAATATATTGGGTACTCCCACGAGGCTAAAGTAACCATGATATCATCTAAAATTCCTTTAGGTATTACCCTAGTCTTATCTGCTAATTCCAAAATGGTTGGGGTAGATCGAAGAAGAGGTTGTAACTGTAATTGTTCCAAGATAGTAGCGGGCATAACATTGATGGCTACCCCTAGGTCTATGAGAGTGTTTCCAATGGAGACCTCATTAATGGTTATGGTCACTATGGGGTTTCCTAGGTTCCCATATTTTGCTAGCTTTGGCTACTCTGATATGTATTCAGAAAGGTCTCCTATCAAGTGTACTGTAGGAGGGTCCTTTTGCTTCCTACTTGGCTTCTTGATACACAATTCTTTGACTACCTTAATGTAGATTGGAATGTCTTTAATGGATTGAAGTAATGGAATCTTGACACAAATATTCTTCAATTCATTCAAAATGTCAAATTTTGGTTGGCTGGTAGGTTTCTCGATTACCAATCAGTCTAGATAAGGAGGGACCTTCGTGATTTGTGAAGGTTGATTTTTGGAAAGCTTGGGTTCTTGATTCTTTGGGATAATAACATCTTCCCATCTAGTGTCATCCATAGGTTGTTTCGTGTTTTCTTCTTCTTCTTCTTCCTAGATGACTACTACAGGTCTCTACCTCTCTAGAACTTTTCTCGATCTTAGTTGAATTTCCTGTAATGGAACAGGAGTGATAACGTATGTCGGGAAGGCCTGCATCTCAACATTGTGAATAGGTTGAGGGGGCTTATTATTGGGATTCAACACTAGTTGTGCCGGTAATAGTGTTGGTCTTGAGGAGTTTTTATTTTGATATTGTAGTGGTTGTTGTTGTGGAATAGGAGGTAAAGGTGGTGGAACAAAACCTAGCAAAAGTTGTGGAGTGTTCGGTGGGAACTAAAGATAAGGATGGTTGGACATAGGGATAGGTGGAACTTGAGGGTTTCCTTGGTTATTTCCTCCTCTCCATCCTTGAAACCAAGGATGTTGGTACTGAGTAGACCAGTTTTTCCAACCTGGTGGGTTCCACTGTTGTTTTTGTTGATAATAGGGTGGAACTTTAGATTGTAGACCTGGGTATGTTGGTTGGTTCCTAGGCTTCCATGGCCTCGTAGGTGCATAATAAGACTCCCTAGGATCTCCACTCCTATAGATGGCTAATAAACTGGGAAATGATGGACATTTTTCAGTCACATGGTCTTCTGTACAGAAGCCATAAACTGAAATGTTATCTAATGGGCATTCCCTTGCGGAATGCTTCCTCCTGCATCTTGGGAAATATATGCTCATTGCTTCATTTTCCTCCTCCTGTTTATTTTTTATTTTTAGGGTGTCCAACTGGGAGCCTATTGTTCTTGAGATATCTGTCTTGAATTTTTCCAAAAGGTTCCCTATCTCTTCTCTCGTAATACCACCTGAACTAACTAGTTTTAAGCTTCTATTGTAAGGGTCCTGAACATTCTTTCATGTTTTGTCTCTACTCCTTGAGTAATTTTTACACATTTCAAATATTTCAGAAAATGGTTTATGGGAGATGTCACCTAATTCCATCAGGTTAAGAATCTCTATATATTCTTCTGAAATTCCCTTAAGGAAAAGAGCCCTAATTGCATCCTCTAGGAGGTCATGGTATTTTGACTTTTGGGAGATCTAACCAAATATTTCCATATAATATTCAAGGGTCTCATCTTCTAACTGTTGGATTTTAAATATGTCATTATGAGACTCTTTGGTCTTGCAGTAGTCTTGGTACTTCTCAAGAAAGATTTCTTTCATGGCTTCCCAAGACCTAATATTGGATTCTCCCAACCCCATGAACCATCTTAGTGCAGAGTCTTTGAGGGTGGTAGGAAAGAGTTTTAGTTTTTGGGCATCTTGTACGTAGTTTTAGCTCCTACATAAGATGTCAAATTTAAATAGGAAGGTGTATGGATCTTCATTGTTTTTACCATAAAAGGTAGGCAGTGATGAGAGAGGAATATTCTTCATGTTGGCATTTGGAGTGGTGTCCAAAATCGAAAACCCGAAGGTAGTTTCGGTTTGGTTTCCAGTTTCTTCTTCCTCCCCATGTCTTACATTGTTATGGTCCTCCTGGTCATCCATATTGGCTTGGTTTCCAAAAAGAGAGTACCTAGGTCGTTATATTTTTGAAGAGAACAAGGTTTCCCTTTGATGGAAAGGTCTTCCTATGGATTGGATGTCTGCGATTCTACTCGAGCCGGTTGAGACTATTGGTGCCAAAGTTTCTGTATCATTTTGAGAGATGATTACATTGGTTGAACTACCAAACAAAATGTTCACCTGTTCAAGGTCTATGATGTCCTCAAAATTAGGGTCCCATGGTGGTGGTGTAAAAGAAAAGGTTGTATTGTTTGGTTCTGTGGAAGGCTTAAGTGGTCTTGCCTCCTGTCCTAATATGATTGATGCTTCAATTTCTTGTTATATAGTGCTCCCTATGTTAGTCCCTTCAGAGACTATTTTAGCTCTTTGAGTTTAGCTAGCTCCTGTTTTTCGATATCGGTCTATGGATTTTATAGGTGGAACGTTCCTTCTCCAAAAAATATTGGAAGGAACCTTGGTTGAAAGGTTGAATTAGATTTAATCTATATCGCTTTTGGGTCTCTAGTTCTATTCATGAAAGAAAGAAAAAACAAAAGAAAAAGCTACCATTTGGTTTCTAGGTCTATTCATGAAATAAGAAAAAACAAAAGAAAAAACTACCATTGGGTTTGGGGGAGCCTGCAATAGAAGATGCGTAGGTTCTTATCTCTCGTCTTAAAGTTCCCCCACCACAAATCTAATGCTAAGGTCTAGAAATGATCTATTTCCTAACTATTTCTTACCTTGAGACAACTCCTCGGCAACGGCACCAAAAATGATGGGTGTTGTATATGCTCTAAAAACACACTAAAACCCTCAATTAAATTGTTAACTCGGGGTAAGTAAACTTAGAGTTGTAGAAAAATATATGCCAAAGGTAGAAGGGTTGGTAGTATATAGTCTAACTAAGGAAGTGGCTATCTAAAGGCTAATCTTTTCAAGAAAATCTATCTAATAAGAAAACCCTACTAAATAAACTTAAACTAGGTAACCTAAGTACTTTTGGACCAAGGATTGATGGATAGTTCTAAGAAAACAAGTAAAACCCCTACTTAAAGCAAACTAGTTCATAACAATCAACAAAAGCAACTATTAAGCATAACAATAAGCAAATAACAAAAGAAAACTACTTAAACTTGTCTACCTAAATTCAATGAGCAACTACCCTATGAAAGCAGGTAAATAAACAAGCAAGCATCTATTCTATTAAAGCAAGTAAACAAATAAGCAAAACAACTAGTTAACCTATTAAAGCAAGTAAACAACTAACTACTCTAAGATAACTTATACTAAAAATAATCTAATTAAAACTACTCATTGAACAAATAACTAACCTAAGAGGCAAGTGAACTATATTCTTAATTCAAACTTCAAAACTATTTCTAATTCATAAAAGGAAATCTATTTAATTGAAAGTATGAAGAACTAACAACTAACTTTTGACCTATGATAAGAAAACTGCTCTTTAATCTACCAAAGAAAAAGACTATCTATCCTACAACAACAATAAAACTATCTTCTAAGCTATGAAAGCAAGAAAGTATATCTTCTGATCTACGAAAGCAAGAAACTATCTTTTAACTTATGAAAGCAAGAAAACTATCTTTTTACCTATGAAAACTCAAATATAGTGTTGGTGGTTTTGTGAATGTCTCAGGTGTCGTATAATATCTCGATGGCACTTGACAATAAAAGATAATTCAAGCAATATAAGCTCAATAGTGATCTCAATAGAAAAGTTAAAGGTGTGGATTAAACAATCAATGAGAATTTAGCCATTACGGAAACAATGTTAATTACCGTGCATATTCATGGAATTATTACTCATGTGTTAACCATCAATAATACAACGAGATTTTAATTGTACTTCTATGCTATGTAAGCAAAATTCATAACTAAATTCAATCATTAACTAAGAATTGTAATTGCAATCTAATTCTAGGAAAGAAAGTACATAAAATGAAACTATGTTATATCTATTCTAACAATTCAAAAGTGCAAGAAAGAAAATGCTTAAAAACAGAAATTAAAGCATGACATATAAAAAGTAAACTAACGAATACATTAACTAACAACTAGTTAAGCAAGATCTATATAAAAATAAAATACACAATCTATAATTAAAAAATGAATATAACCCTATCCATCCATCAAATCCTTGTTAAAGAAGACATGCAATAAAACTTTGTTCTATTCTGTTTCAAACTTTGCTTTAAATTCTTCTAAAAGCATAAATAAAACACAGTCTAATATCTAATAGCATAGGGGGTTAGTCTATGAATCTGCAAATTAATTCATAACTACAATATCAATGCATGCTAACACAATCCTTCATACTAACCTGCAAAAGAGAGTTAAAGCAATTAAACTACAACAACAAATTAATTACCAAAATGATAATGCATGTACAGGAAATAAAGAGAAACAACTAAACTATAAAATGCCTAAACAACTTAAAGAACAATTACCAAACTGCTAGTGGTCCCCCCAACAAATCGTGGTCACTTCCTAAAGGCACACCATGAACTCAGCAAATCGATTTCACCATTAATACTCAAAAACACAGTTTGTATATAATCTGGCAATGAAAAATGGCAAAACAGAGTAAAATCGTGTTGTCTCCAATACACTGGTTCTTCTATTGCTTAACTTCTATCTGACCACCACGGTAGCATTTATAATATTTACAGACCAAGTGGTCGACCACAGGAGGGTCGAACCACTTCTAAAATCGGCAAATTACATTAATGGTGCCCTAACTACCGAAAATAGAGTGAGCCAATAATCGCCCTACTTAACAACTTAAACTGGGTTGTCAAAGGTTCAGTTGCTGGAGGGGGCAAGCATGAGAAAAAATCATGTTCCTGATTCTCCCACCATTGGCCACCAATACCATAACCTCCAAATCGCCTACCGTTTTTTTGCAAGACGCAATGTTGGATGAAGTGTCGGACTGGGTACTGGATTGAGTATTGGAAGGAGTGTCGGATTGAGTGCCAATAACAGAAACGTGATGTGTTTTTTCCCTGTAACACAAAAAAACATGAATTAGATCCTTGGGAACATAAAAACGTGATGAATTATACACAATATGAACATTAAACACGGATCATATGTACCTGGTGTAAATCATATCGTTTTAGCATAAAATTCTTCAAAAAGCTCCTCCAAAACATGAAAAACACATATGTACATTTGGCAAAAGTGTCTAATAACTGTCATAAATTGATCATATATCGGGCCCAACAAGAAGATGTATTAATCTCTGACCCTATGAAAGAATCTCAACAACGTGAAGTTACTATGCCAAAAGGAGATAAGAATCAGAATGGAAAGAGGAATACTGAGACGAAGATCACCGGGAAGAAGGCTAGAAAGCTCAGTAAGAAGAGAGAAAAGATAGAAAAGTTATAGAAGGTTCCAGAGGGGACTTTGCAGAAGGAAGGTTTGAAAAACTGTAACTTCACCTGGATATCAGAACAGCACAACGTGGCACTTCAGCATGGCGAAGCGATATAGTCGTTGAAAGCATTATAATCGTTAGACCAACGCCCTGAACGGTTAGAACAATAGTTAAGGCCAGAAATCTCGTCATCAGACCATTGGGACTGCGCAACAATGGATAGAACCACATTTAGGAAGAGCTCTTTTCCATTGGAGAGATCTGTTACACCGTTGCCTACTTAGTGCATCGACTATTACACCGAAAACACTTTTGTGAAATTGTATCCAAGCCAACTCATTGCTACCGCATTGTGTTTATTGACATCGACACCTATTCCATTGCATTGTGCACTCAGCTATTGAACTAAGTTATCTGATCTTGAGCGTGTATGTCGGACAAGCTCAGCGCTGCAGAGAAATTCGTTGAAGAAGTTCTCATGGATCTCATGACTGAAAAAGTAATGTCCGCAGGTGTTCAAGCATCAACAATGAAAGGATTGCAAGCCTCTCCATTAAATTCTTGCAGATCTAGACCATCCCAACCAGCAACAGAGAAGAGAACCAAGCACCGATATGACTTGGTAAATGCAAAGCTAATCTTGATCATCCTATCCAACTACATCCTGCCTTTGGTTGGCATGGTGAGTCATGACAGTATCTCGAGAGACTTTGATTACACCATGGTTACTGCGTAACTCCTGAAGGGGATACGTGTAGTTAGAATGTAGCAGGATAAGATCGTGATGTTGAAGTTCAGTGAATTCAACCTAGGAGACTACAAGAACCATAGTATGCTCGCTCCTTACAAATACTTGACCAGGATGAAGGGGAAGAACTCGAAAATAATCCCCCAGCCATGGACTATGAACCTCATGCAGTCCACCCTCTTGAATGTAATGAAGATTCCCCACTTTGGAAGGCACCAAGAGGTTAATGTGTGTGTTAATATCCTACTCTTGTGCTACCATGGCAGCTACCTATGGCTATAATGATGCATCACATTCGATCCGATGTTGATCCATAGGATCACCGGATTAAGCATGCAGGGACCCGACCCATAGGACTTCTACCCAAGGAATGTTACAGATCGCGCATTGGCACAAAAGATCAAAGACACATATGGTGATGTAGAAAAGGGAACACGAGGCTACAAGGTAGCTTCCATCTAGAATGGCATAGTGTGCCTGACCTACCAGTTGATCGCATGAAATCTTGTAAGAAGGAACAGACCTACACAGGTCACAAGATTTGTTGTTGACCTTGCCAAGAAATGTGTAGAAGGAATCCAGATGAACTTGGTGAAGTACTTGGTCAACCAGTTGGAATTAGACTGTCGCTAAGCTCAAGATCAAGGCTATGAGTTCCACTTTAGCTGGCTCCTGATCCTCATCACATTTACCACTTGGGAGATGCCGGAAGGTGGGACCTCCCCGGACATTGATTCATTCGAACTGCTCGCTGCGAATTTCACCACGCTCTAGTACTCAAGTGATATGGGAAAACAATGGCAGTCGAACGCAGTATTTCATACATATTATCTCCAACTGAAGAGGGCTATTGAAGTTGTCCCTCGCATGACGCCAAACACCCTGCATCGGTTCCGACCCCTCATGAAGTTTTGTGCAGATCAACACTTCATTTATATCATCGCGTGTGTAGATGAGCATAAAGAAGAGCTTCATTCATACTATAAGATCATAGAGCAGGACCTCAAAGATATAACCAAGGACAGGTCTGCAAAGCTCCTCATCCCCGCTGACCCCACAGAAATTTCAAACTCTAAACTAATTGGTAGCCCTGAGACCACTCATGAAGCAAAGGATACTCCTGGACCCAGCAGAAGGAAGAAGATCAAAGAGGTGCAAAACTTGAGCAGCGCATCGGAAGAAACTACTTCAGTATCACCTGGACGAGGGGGTGATGATGGAGTAGATCAAGAAGCAACCAACAAAAAAGACTATTAGTAGAATCAGGGTGAAGTAACACTACCTAGGGATCCTATTGATGAGGTTGATCCCTTGAAGAAGAGGAAGGTTTCTTCCATGAAACCCACTTCCCGAAAGAAATCCAGATCCACCTTAACTAAGATTCATAATGTGCTCATTGTAGATGACTTCGACTTCATCATTGCAGCTGTATCAAATACCTCACAGGACATCTTGAAAAAACATGAAGCCAAGCAGGAGGAGATGTACGACAGAATCAAGGTTGAACTCAGAGGGGTATAGCAGTCCCTTTAATCCAGTCGCACAGTATCCACTGCACCCCCGCCATCAGAAGAACTAGAGTTGGGAGATGAGCCTGCCCAACTCCACAGACTAGCTGATGTGACCAAAGTTCACCTTAGTCGAACACAAGTTGAGAAATACTAGGCCACAGTAGCCCTGAAACAAGATCAAGAGGAAATGGTAGAGAAACATCAGGTTTCACAAAAGGAGAAGGATGACCTTCAAACCAAGTTTGAAGAGGAGAAAGCACAAATCTAGTAATATAAAGAGAAGTTGCTCGTAGAAAAACTCAGATTCAAAGAAGCAGTCAAAAAATCACTTCACTCTGTGACGGGCTTAAAGCCAAAGGTAGAAGATTGAGTGAAGCATCAAGTAGAGTAGCTCATGGAAGCTATCCAATAGCTTCAACAAATAATCACAAACTTAGAGCTCTAAACAGTGCCCAACACTCTACAAGATGTGTGAGATCAAAGAGAAGCAACTGATCGAAGCACAGTTGAGAGAATCAAGGCCCTTGCCATGGAATGTAAAAAACTAAGTGATCGCAGTG
>JASDQU011101687.1:2893-21603 GCA_032191745.1 Picea mariana
GTCCATATCTCTTTGTGATTTCACGTATCACGATTTCAAAATTCTTGATGTGAGAGTTCTTGACAACTCCAAGTCCCGGTATCCAAAACTCCGAAATGGAGTTAGATCAATGACATTTCCGCCTTTTGCATTTTTCTGTTTCGGGACTCCCATGGTGAAGAGTCTCAGTGCTTAACTCCTCCAACTCCTAGTATCTGAAGTTCCAAAATGGAGTCGGATCAAAGATCAAGTATTTTGTTGTTTCTCATTTTGGAGATTCGGCATTTCGACACTCCTGTGGTGAAGTGTTTCGACTCTTCAACTCCCAATATCCGGAAATCCGAAATGGAGTTATTTCCTGGTCTCCGAAGCTCTTTGTTGGTGTTCCTATTTTGGGATTTCAACGTTTCACATTTTGACGATTCGACATTTCGACACTCCTGTGATGAAGTGTTTCGACACTTCAACTCCCGATATCTGGGACTCCGAAATGGATTTATTTCCTATTCTACTAAATTCTTGGTTGGTGTGCCTATTTCAGGTTTCGGGTTTTTGGGATTTTGCATTTCGCGATTCTGGGACTCCTAATGACGAAGAGTCTTGACTCTTCCAACTCTCGGTATCTGAAACTCCGAAATGGAATTTAAACTTCTGATCTTTCCATGCCATTATCCCTGTGTTGCTGATCTTCCTTGCCTGCCTATTTGTCTTCAAGTGAACAAGCACACTCTTGCATTGCGTGTGACTCTGCAATAATCCTCTTGATCTTGCGTTGTCCCTATTTTTCCATCGCTGCATACTCTGATCTTTCCATCAATGACAAGCACACCTGCCTATAAACATACCAACAATGTGCACACAAAATACTTTGGAAATATTGACATGATATTTCATAGGGATCTTTACCAGGCATAACCCATCCAAGATTCTCTGATATTTGAACAACCTACCTTTAATATGGAAACAATGATGCATGACTTTCAGAGAGACAATATTAAATTATTTGAATTGCATACTACAATGCGCCAGATAGATGAAACATTCATTGCAATTATGAATATAATGCATACAAATAGCCAAACATATGATGACTTAAGATATATCAATTCAAGGTTCTTGCAGCCTGCACCAACAGACCCAATGTTCCCTTACCTGTTCTACACAAATAAGGATGTTTCAATGCATAACAGCCACATGTTATCGCTCATGACTAGCGATGATATCATCATCAATTCAATTGACCTGGAAGAACAAAACCGTGGAAATGTGCCACATCATGAACATACAACCACTTTACCTTTGAAACTTGTCCTCAAATTAGAAATGATGGTTGAAATATATGCCTGTAACTATGATTCACAGGATGGCTTGGTCAATGGTGCATATGGAATACTCAAAGGCTATACGAAAATAGAAAAACTTGATGTCCTTTGGATTATGTTCCATGAACTGCATATAGGCAAGTGACAAGTAAGCAAGCTGGATTATCTATATAATTCAAACACTAGAAGTGATTGGACACCTATTTTGTGAATATCAAAGCCAGTATTGACATCAACAAACACAGGTCGACTAAAGATTCAAAAATACTTTCCGATTAAACTTGCATGTGCATGTACAGTCCACATATCGCAAGGACTAACACTTGATAATGTTGCATTTTAGCCTGTTGGAATTCAGATGCATGGACTTGTATATAGAACACCATCCCATGTCAGAAGAATAGACTCCTTGTATTTACTAAGTCCTCTTACAAAAGATAACTTCAAAGTCAAACAGAAAGTTGATATTGAAATGGAACAACTCAGGACCACCGCAAAATGGCAATTGCACTATGATTACCAATTCATACAAACAAATTCATCTATATCAATTCTCTCTCTTAACACACGCAGCTTAAATGCACACATGGATGATATACTTAATGACTATGATACAATGCAATCCGATATTTTGTTCTTGCAGGAAACATACATGGCATTATGCATGCAGAACAAACAATTCCCAAATCAAAATTGCATATCAGGTTAGATTACACATGGGGTGATGATATTGGTGAAAAAACATATACCAATTTTGGACCATATATATATTGAAGAAAAGAATGTTGGGGTAGTGCTTGCAATTTTTTTTCCATGAAACAAAAGTTGCAATACTGAATTTGTATGCTAGTCCCCATGCAACATTCTCCAACATAGTAGATGTTATTTCCAATGCATTCGGTCATTTCGATCTGAACGGACCCATTGTGCTTGTAGGATACTTCAATATTGACATGCTACAAAATAATGGCAGAACAAAAGAATTGGAAAACTACATGTGAAAATACAGTCTCCGCTTTCTTTTGAACAACACAAGCCAGCTGCAAAACACACTTATTGAACATGTGTGGTCGAATGTGCCCATTCCCCAATACAATATGTTTATCTTTGACACATATTGGTCTAATCATGATACAATTGGTATTTCAATTAAATTATGAGATATACATCAAACATATTACAAAGTCATATTTCTATGTTTCAAAGCATATTTGTATAGTTTGTTGCAAAAAAGAAAAAAAATATATATATCCAACTTCTTAGTTTTCCCTGATTTGTACACATACTGGTTTGGTCACCATACAATTGGTGTTGTACTTGAATTATAAAACATATATTATGCAAAAAAAAAAAGGGTACATCCTTCTAAAAACTATTTGTTACTCTATTCATCTTATTCTATTTTTTTTAGTATATGTACATAGTACTTGCCTTTTTATTTACATGTTAAATTATGTTCATATCCATTTTATTTTGTACTTTTGTTCATAGAAACAAAAAGTGAAACTAGACGCTGCAAAGAACTCCTAACCAGAGATGTAGAGGAATCCATGCAAAGGTGTGTTTTTTCTGCCCGTGTTCCATATTAAATAGTTTTTCGTTTACTTTGTCTGTATTTGTTGAACTGGTTTGCAGCTGTGTTTTTTTTTTTTTTGTGCCTCCTTCGACACTCCATATCTTCCTCTACATTCAATTTTCTTCGTGTGTCTAATACATATTCAATATTGAGCTCGCCATTCCTGGAGTTCGTCTATCAATTTGTATATCACGGAAATCCAAATGTTGTTTGGAGGACACAAAAAAATAGAATTGCAATGTTGAGCCAGCCAGCCTGCAAGTTTGCTTGTCAATTTGTATATCGCACAACTCTGGTTGATATTTGTAGCACACAGAACATTAGAGGCCCAATTTAAATCCCACCAGCCCGCAAGTTCGCGGTCCAAAAAAGTGGCTAAGTATGGAATAAGGGATCTGTACATCCTCTATAACATGGCATGTCCATACTTTATAAAAGTACATATTTAGTATGCATTGGTCGTTTCTCAGAGCCCGTCAACCCTAGAGTCCCTCTGTCAATTTGTATATCACGAAACTCAATACAAGTACAATGTTGAGCCAGCCAGCCTGCAAGTCCTCTTGTCAATTTGTATATCGCACAACTCTGGGTGCTATTTGCAAGACATGGAACATTAGAGGCCCAATTTAGATCCCGCCATCCCGCAAGTCTATGTTCTAATAGAATTGCAATGTTGAGCTAGCCAACTCACAGGTCCACTTCTCAATTTGTATATCACGCAACTCTAGGTGATATTTGCAGGAAACAGAACATTAGAGCCCCAATTTACAACCCGCTAGCCCGCAAGTCTACGATCCAAAAAAGTGGCTAAGTATGGAATAAGGGATCTGTACATATTTAGTATGTATTTCTCATTTCTGGGAGCCCTCCAGCCTTAGAGTCCATCTGTCAATTTGTATATCATGGAAATCACTATAAGTATAATGTTGAGCCAGCCAGCCCGCAAGTCCGCTTGTCAATTTGTATATCACAGAATTGTGGGTGCTATTTGTAAGGCACATAACAATAGAGGCCCATTTTTGATCCCGCCAGCCCAAGAACCCGCGATCCAAAAAGTGTACATGCTCTATAAAATCTTAGCCACCTTGCAAGTCCACTTTTCAATTTGTATATCGAAGAGCTCTGGCTGCTATTTGTAGGACATGGACCAATAGAAGCCTATATTTTGAGCCTGCCAACCCAAGAACCCGCGATCCACAAAGTGGCCAAGTATGGAATGTGATATCCATACATGCTCTATAAAATTTCATGTCCATACTTTATAAAGGTACATATTTAGTTTTTCCTAGTTTGTACACATATTGGTCTTGTCACCACACAGTGGGTGTTGCACATGAATTATGAAATATGCACTACGATTTCGACCGATCCCTTTCGTTTCCTTAGCCAATTTTATGCCCGCCGGTTCCCCACTATGCGTTATCAAACTCTCGTTCCCCCTGTTTTGAGTGTATATCTTGCATCCAAAAATTGGTAATCCATGTCTATGCTCACAGGTTCCCAAATGACGAAGTGGCATATTTCATGTCCATCTATATCTCTACATCACGAGTCTAAGCGAACACCGTTCATTTTCATAGTTCGCAAATTTTATGGCCGCAGGGTCCTTTGTGAGCGCCATCTAGATCTCATGCCCCATGTGCATGGTATACATCTTGCACCCAAAACTTCAGTGATCTACAATTGGACCTAGACTCGAAGCTTGTGACTCATTTGCTAATTTTCTTTAATTAAATTGTACAATATCAATATTTATTATTAATAATTTAGTACTTTAAAATAATGTTTTTAGACAATGTTATCTATATAACATATAACATGTAGATAATATCAATCTTGAACCCGCCAGTCCTAGAGTCCATTTGTCAATTTGTATATCACGAAACTCCCAGTGCTGCGTGGAGGACACAAAACAATAGAAGTGCAATGTTGAGTGAGTTAGCCCGAAGTCCGCCTGTCAATTTGTATATCGTAGAACTCTGGGTGTTATTTGTAGGACACAAAACAATAGAGGCCCAATTTTCATCCCGCCAGCCCAAGAACCCATGATCCAAAAAGTGGGTAAGTATGGAACAAAGGATCCATACATGCTCTATAAAATCTCATATCCATACTTTATAAAAGTACATATTTAGATGGATTACTCGTTCCTCGAAAAATTTCTAGGTTCGAAAATGGTGGATACACATGTTCAGATTTCCACTTACTTTTATATCACCAACTTGACCGTCTTCTTGTTCATTTCATATTGTACATATTACATGTAATGTGTATTACATATTACATGTAATGTGTAATACATATTCAATTTTGAGACCGCCAGTCATGGAGTCCATCTGTCAATTTGTATATTGCGGAACTCCAAGTGTTGTTTGGAGGACACGGACCAGTAGAAGTGAAATGTTGAGCCATGCATCCCACAAATCCTCTTCTCAATTTGTATATTGTACAAATTTAGGTTTTGTTTGCAGCACATGAAACAATATAAGCCGAATTTTGAGTCCGCCCACCCAAGAACCTACGATAAAAAAAGTGGATATTTAGAGCTCGCCAGCCCGATAACCTGCCATACATATTACATGTAATGTGTAATACATATTCAATATTGAGTCCTCTAGTCCTGGAGTCCATATGTGGATTTATATATCGTGGAAATCTGAATGTTGTATGGAGGACATGGGACAATAGAAGTGCAATGTTGAACCAGCCAGCCCGCAAGTCCGCAATCCAAAAAAGTGGCCGAGTATGGAATAAGAGATATGTACATGCTCTATAAAATGTCATGTCCATAGTTTATAAAAGTACATATTTAGTATGTATTTCTCCTTTCTTGGAGCCTTCTAGTGCTGGAGTTCGTCTGTTAATTTATATATCGCAAAACTCAATATAGGTACAATGTTGAGCCAACCAGCCCGCAAGTCCTCTTGTAAATTTGTATATCGTGGAATTCTGGGTGCTATTTGAAATGCACAGAAAAATAGAGGCTCTTTTTTTATCCCACCAACCCGAGAACCTGGGATCCAAAAAGTGTACATGCTCTGTAAAATCTCATCCATCCCGCAAGTCCATTTTTCAATTTGTATATCATGGAACTATGGGGTTTTCGAAAAGTAGTTCCGAGATATCATAAGAGGGAGCCATCTGTCGAGGTGTAGGTGAAAGGAATGCTTTTATTATGTGGTTCGAAAAATTGCATTCAAATGTTTCCTTTGTCCTACCCTTTCTATTTTGCAGGACTTTTTCTAGCTCTGAGAAGCTTGTAGGATGCACTCCATGAATAGGTTCAGATCAGTCTTTCTACTTAGTAAATTTATGGTGTTATTTATTTGCATTGTTTCTTATATTTGGTTCACTTTCCAGTGTGGGTTTATTTTCTTGTCATCTTCTATGGGGACTAGGGTGGATTGAAGTTGACAAGAAGAAGGTTCAAAGATACATATGGGGATTGGTACCCAGTTCCACGCTTGTAGTTTTCCTATTTTTCTTTCCTTCGTTTTCCTACTTTTATTATTTTTTTCCCCTTTTGTTTGTTTTCATGCAAAATGAAAGTATCTAACAAACAACTTCAAAATCATAGTTCAAAATATGAAAGAAGTAATATATGTTGATTTGTATGGAATACATACACACTCCATTATACATGACAACATTGATGAGGTTTTACATAGCAACGACCTTTTTAGATTGGATGCATTCTCGTATACTGTAGGGGATTTCCTTTCGATGCATTTTAGGTTCTACTACATTTTCGTTATTCCTCGACCGACCTGGGCAATGGATTGATAGATTATTTCTTGGGTTGTTTGAAAAATGGTGGCACTGAGGCATTGGAGTCGTATTAATACGAAATGGAATCTGATTTTCTTCGGCAGTTGCATGGAATACATGATGTCGCTATGTATTTTTCAAAGATGTGGTTGTCTGCATATCCAATTATGCCTGCACATGAGAGGGGAATTTGGGTAGATACATTTTGTATATGGTGGCTATCTAACTGGCTCACTATATCAATTGGAATATGGTCATTGACAAGAAAAACAAGATATCTACTATTCAACAAAATTGCATCTCACAATCCATATTGCATCTTGTTCCATGATGTCAATGCTATCAATGGTCATTATGAACCACTATTGTATAGAAAAATGTCCATATGAAATATTGAAGGAGGTCATATTTACTTGTCCATCATTTGCAAAGACCTTGAATTGCAATGGAAACAGATTATGCATCGCATAGACTGCCATGGTTTACAGCTAGCAACAATTGTTGAGTCTAGCTGTGGAGATAGTCTGTTCAATGAAATTTGTTGTTTGGTAGAAGAGGATTTCGATGTGCAGTAGTTGCAGCTTTACACCATACAGTCCTTTTGCAATGCAATTATAGGCGAAAACCAACAGGCTTTTAGGTGCTTGCATCAACACCTTTCGCCATATCTCCTAGAAAATATGTCGTCAATTGGAATTTGGAAAGAATACCTTGTAAACATGGCACTGCCATATGAAAAAGGGAATGTGGAGGGTTGCAGATTTTGTTTGCAATGGCTGTCAATCATATTCAGAGTAAATATATATGTCTGGTTGGCCTTTCCAGAGGGCACTATCCATTCCTAGTCTATTGATTCAAATTACGATCGAACAATTGACATCCTCTCATTGAAAATAGATACAACACATATCCATTATCAACCTTTGCTTGGACATATCATTGGTTCAGGGTTCAATGTCCATGCCACCCAAACTACATCGAATCTCCATACGCGTGGAATTCTTTTCAGTGAGAATGAAACTCCTCTTGGTTGCGATATGGCCATAAAGGGCTTAACAAAAAATCCATGCGTGAAATTCATCACAGTTTTGATGAGGCTATACAGGGCTTAAACAAAAAATGTAGAGTAAGTTATCACAACTTGAAAAAATATATGCATAAAATTCATCCCAGTTGTGATGAGGCCATACAGGCCTTAAACAAAAAACATAGACTAAGTTATCAGAACCTGAATCATAGTGAAATTCATCCCAATTTCCATCAGGTCATCGTGCCCTTGGACAAGAAACGTAGAGTAAGTTACCACAACATGAAAAAGGTCATGCGTGAGAGAAAAAAATACATTGCTACGCTTCCTTTTAGAGAGAAACTCACATATCACAATCTAAAGAAATTTGTTCGTACACAACACAACATAAACATGTACTGTCGCATATCCCATAATGGTCATGAAACTATAACATTTTGTGGGCTAGAAGCAACACCATGCACTACTACCAATGAAAACTAGCAAACACTTTCTACTCATAGTTCCCTGTGAAAGAAAAATGCAAGATAGACCTACATGAAACAAATTAAAGACACTCCTTCCATTGCATGTGCAATTTGTGAACAATTGAATTTCTAAAAAAATAGTAAGTCTTTCATGCCTGATTTGCAAGAAGAATACCTCCGCTTGACAGTGCACAATAAACCATTTTCCAGTGGAAAAATGTGTCTTCCATGCAAACGGTCACTTGAAAATGGAAAACTACCACAATTTGCAACCCCTGACCAAATAAGATGTAATAAACCACTACTAGATGTAAGTGCACTTACGGAACTTGAGGAGAGACTTATGTCTCTGTGAATTTCATTTGTGAAAATCAAGCCTTGGGGTTATAAATGACCCCAGATGGGCTTAACAGGATCAATTATTAATGTTCTTGTACATCTATATGTTGTGCAAAAATCCTTGGCACAATTCATTAGTGATACAATGACAATTGTTCTGGCTTTGAAAAGACGCCTGTGATACAAAAATTTGTATCAGATAGGAAAAGTGTGTGTGCATGTTGTTATGAAAGCATTAAAGGAATTATGTTCCAGGGACCTGTACAAAGCACAAAACATTTGTATAAATGACAACTGGAACATTTTTCTTGCATAAGAGGATGCCAACTCTGTAGAGACTCTCAAAAATGCTAGTGAATTTGATACAAGTGATGAATCAAAGAATGAAACACCTGCTGAGACATTGGTGCATGGATTCACTAATTCACAGTGTATTCGTGACTTGCAAGACAAGATTGTCTAAATTTCACCTGCTGAGGGGCAACATCCACTTGGAATATTCAAGGACAAATTTGTTGAGAAAATGAAATTTCCAACACTCTTCTATGGAGATCCACATGCCACCGACATTATAGAACGATTCAGCTATCATAAAATAGTCCGATGGGAGCTGCTACATTCAAGTGGTGACTTCTCCTGTCACATAACAAATTTGTTTTTCAAAACAATGCGCATAATAATAGAGCAAGTTCTCTCCCGCATATGGGTCTGAATAAGAAAAGGCCAGTTACAAGGAAGAAATTTGTTGGCCAAGGATGTCAAGTAAAAAGTAACCTAGAAAAAATTCCGAAATCTGATATTGGATACATAGATTTCAATAACATTCGCACCTCTCCTGACTTTTTGCAACAAAACAAAAAAACTATTTTTTCAATGATATGGTAATTTGGCCCGCCAACATTTTTCATCACATTTACAAGTGCAGAGCATTGCTAGGATCCATTGGTAGCTATCGTATCTGACCTGCATAGGAACAAGAAACGTAAAAAACAAACCGATACCCTGGAAAATAATGACATTGACTACCTCCTAAGAAAAGACCCAATGACATGTACTCACTACTATAGACATAGAATAAATGATTTGAGACAATTGATATGCCATGATGAAACATTTTTTGGAAAAATATCGCTCTACTTTTTTGTTACTGAATTCCAAAATAGGGGAAATGAACATGACCACGCACTGTTGTGGATAGAGGATGCACCAGTCTATGGTGCTTACAACAATTTAGAGATCGAACAATTTGTGGAGAAATACATAACATGCAACACAGATCATTTGGATACAGAACTTTCCAAAGTGCATAGACATTACCATACAAGAAGTTGTAGAAAACGAAAAAAAACTTGCATTGTAGATACAACTTTCCCGTGCCGCCAATGAGAGCTACAAGAATCATAGAGCCACTTGGTTTAGAGGACAATTTTGTTGTTGAGAAATCTAAATCCTTGTTCTCATTTCTAGAACAAGGGGATTTTTACGAGTTGATGAGCTTCGATGCCTTCTTGACAGAGCTAAATATACCAGAAGATGATTACATCCAAGCCATACAATATACACTTAAACAACCAACAGTTTTCCTTAAACAAAACATTTCCCATATTTGGAACAATAGTTTCTCCAAGGACATGGTAGTTACGTGGAAAGAAAATATAGATGCGCAGTACGTGCTCAACTCATATGCCACAGCATCGTACTGTACCTCGTATATGAAAAAGGTTGACAAATCTATGACAAATGCCTTCAGAAGAATACGCAAAGAACATGAAAGAAGTCATATTGATGCCATACAAATGATATGCACACTTGGCAATACATTTCTTAATCTTCAACAAATGTCTTCTCAGCAAGCAGTTCACATTGCACTTTCCTTGCCCTTCACTTTTAGTTCAAGAAAATCTATCTTCATAAACACATCTCCACTTGCGAAATGCACATTTGTGCTTAAACCACCATTTTTGCTAGAAAAATATCCCGATAATTTAGAAGACGTGCTATGTCACTCTATTGTTTATTATTACCTCCAGCGTCCATCTCCTATTAGGCATATCTTCTTAGCAAAATTCGTATCGCATTACAAAAAAAATGGTGCACCCATATCAAAAAGAAAAAAACCCTCTGTGATACAGTTTTCCAAATATAATAAACATTCTGACTATGAAAACTATTGTAGAGAAAAATTGATGTTGTATGTTTTGTTCGATGAAAACAAAGAGACATTAAAACATAAATTCTCTACATGGGAGGCTACGTATGTTGCATATGAGACTATAGTGCACATTAATGAAGATAGATTTACCTACAATGTTAATCCAACATGGGGTGATCTAGAAATTGGAGTTAATGAGCTAGAAAACCTTGACAATCCTGATGAGACATTCACAAACCGAAAAACAACTAGAACTCTTGGTGAGTCCTATGACTTACAAACGGATTTGCCTCGTCCTTCAACAGGTGGAAGTGAAAAATGTATCAATCTTGGTTTTCAAGTCACAAAACATCCTTTCCTAATTCAAAATAATGAATACCATAGAATAATATGTTTGTTGAATCGAGAAAAACAAACAATTCTAAAGGACATTGCTCTTAAAAAACGCTTGAACATAGACACTCCTCTGCACTTGTTCCTTACAGGCGGAGCAGGAACAGGCAAGACATTCATAGTGAAAGCATTGTTCCAAATACTTATACGAATCTATGATTCAAAAAATTCCTTTGATCCTATGAAACCAAAGGGACTAATAGTTGCATACACAGGAAAAGTTGCATATAATGCAGGTGGAACAACAATCTACTCTGCATTTTTAATGCCTTTTAACAAGTCACAGTTTCTTCCACTTAGCAAGGAAATGTTGGATACATTGTCTAAGATTTATGAGGAACTCTAACTTGTATTTATAGATGAAGCATCTTTGATTGGAAGTTGGTTCTTGTATTCCATTGACAACTGACTAAGAAGCATAAAACATGTGCACACAAAATACTTTGGAAACATTGACATGATATTCTGTGGGGATCTTTACCAGGCACAACCCATCCAAGATTCTTTGATATTTGAACAACCTACCATTAACATGGAAACAATGACGCATGACTTTTGGAGAGACAATATTAAATGATTTTAATTGCATACTACAATGCACCAGACAGATGAAACATTCATTGCAATCAAGAATAGAATGTGGACAAATAGCCAAACATAGGATGACTTAACATATATCAATTTGAGGTGCTTGCGGCCTACACCAATAGACCCAACGTTCCCTTACCTGTTCTACACAAATAAGTATGTTGCAATGCATAAAATCCACATGCTATCACTCATGTCTGGCAATGATATCATTGTTAATTTAATTGACCTGGAAGAAGACAACGATAGAAATGTGCCACGTCATGAACATACAACCACTTTACCTTTGCATCTTGTCCTCAAATTAGAAATGCTGGTTGAAATATATGCCTATAACTATGATTCAGAGGATGGCTTGGTCATGTACATGCTATATAAGATGTCATGTCCATACTTTATAAAAGTACATATTTAGTATGTATTGGTCGTTTCTCAGAGCCCGCCATCCCTGGAGTCCCTCTGTTAGTTTTTATATCATGAAATCAATAGAAGTACAATGTTGAGCCAACCAGCTCGCAAGTCCGCTTGTCATTTTGTATATCGCGCAACTCTGGGTTCTATTTGCAGGACACAGAACATTAGAGGCCCAATTTATAGCCCACCATCCCGCAAGTCTGCGATCCAATAGAAGTGCAATGTTGAGCCAACCAACCTATAGGTCCACTTGTCAATTTGTATATCGCACAACTCTAGGTGCTATTTGTAGGACACGAAACATTAGAGCCCTAATTTACAACCCGCCAGCCCACAAGTCCGCGATCCAAAAAAGTGGCTAAGTATGGAATAAGGAATCTGTACATATTTAGTATGTATTGCTCGTTTCTGGGAGCCCGCTAGCCCCAGAGTCTGTTTGTCCATTTTTATATTGCGGAAATCACTAGAAGTACAATGTTGAGCCAGTCAACCTGCAAGTCCGCTTGTCAATTTGTATATCATGGAATTGTGGGTGTTATTTGTAAGGCACATAACAATAGAGGCCTGTTTTTTAGCCCGCCAGCCCGAGAACCCACGATCCAAAAAATGTACATTCTCTATAAAATCTCAACCACCTCGCAAGTCTACTTTTCAATTTGTATATCATGGAACACTGGTTGCTATTTGTAGGACACAGAACAATAGAAGCCTATTTTTTGAGCCTGCCAACCCAAGAACCCGCAATCCACAAAATGGCCAAGTATGGAATTCGATCTCCGTACATGCTCTATAAAATCTCATGACCATACTTTATAAAGGTACCTATTTAGTTTTACCTGGTTTGTACACATACTAGTCTGGTCACCACACAGTTGGTGTTGCACATGAATTATGAAATATGCACTATGAGTTCGACCGAGCCCTTTTATTTCCTTAGCCAATTTTATGCCCGTTGGTTCCCCGCTACATGTTATTGAAATCTCGTTCCTCCTATTCTGAGTGTATATCTTGCATCCAAAAATTGGAAATCCATGTCTATGCTCTTGGGTTCCCAGACGACAGAGTGGCAGATTTCATGTTCATCTATATCTCTACATCACGAGTCCAACCAAATGTCGTTCATTTTCATAGTTCATGAATTTTATGTCCACGGGGTCCTTTGTGGGTGCCATCCATATCTCATGCTGCATGTGCACGGTATACATCTTGTGCTTGAAACTTCAGTGATCTACAATTGGACCTGGACTCGAAGCTTGAGACTCATTTGCTAATTTTCTTTAATTAAATTGTACAATATCTATATTTATTATTAATAATTTAGTACTTTAAAATAATGTTTTTAGACAATGCTATCTATATAACATATAACATGTAGACAATCTCCATATTGAACCCGCCAGTCCTGGAGTCGATCTGTCAATTTGTATATCATGGAACTCCCAGTGCTACGTGGAGTATATGGAACAATAGAAGTGCAATGTTGAGAGAGCCAGCCCAAAGTCCGCCTATCAATTTGTATATCGCGGAACTCTGGGTGCTATTTGTAGGACATGAAACAATAGAGGCCCAATTTTCAGCCCGCCAGCCCGAGGACCCACGATCCAAAAAGTGGCTAAGTATGGAACAAGGGATCCGTGCATGCTCTATAAAATATGATATCCATACTTTATAAAAGCACATATTTAGTATGGATTAATCGTTCCTCGGAAAATTTCTACATCCAGAACTGGCGGATACACATTTTTAGATTTCCACTTACTTTTATATCGCCAACCCGATAGACCTATTGCCCATTTCATATTGTACATATTGCATGTAATATGTATTACATATTACATGTAATGCGTAATACATATTCAATTTTGAGCCATCCAGTCGTGGAGTCCATCTGTCAATTTGTATATCGGATAACTCTGAGTGATGTTTAGAGGACCTAGACCAATAGAAGTGGAATGTTGAGCCAGGAAGCCCACAAATCCTCTTATCAATTTGTATATCGTGCAACTTTGGGCGATGTTTGCAGCACACGGAACAATATAATCCCAATTTTGAGTCTGCCAGCCTAAGAACCCATGATAAAAAAAAGTGGATATTTAGAGCTCGTCAGCCCAATAAATTGCCATACATAGTACATGTAATGTGTAATACATATTCAATCTTGAGTCCCCAAGGTCGTAGTCCGTCTGTGGATTTCTATATCACGGAAATCTGAATGTTGTTTGGAGTACACGGGACAATAGAAGGGCAATGTTGAGCAACCGACCTGCAAGTCTGCGATCCAAAAAAGTGGCTAAGTATGGAATAAGGAATCTGTACATGCTATATAAAATTTCATTTCCATACTTTATAAAAGTACATATTTAGTATGTATTTCTCCTTTCTCGGAGCCTGCTAGTACTGGAGTCTATCTGTTAGTTTATATATCGCGGAACTCAATACAAGTAGGATGTTGAGCCAACCAACCCACAAGTCCACTTGTAAATTTGTATATCATGGAATTTTGGGTGCTATTTGTAATTCATGGAACAATAGAGGCCCATTTTTGAGCCCACCAACCCGAGAACCCATGATCCAAAAAGTGTACATGCTCTATAAAATATCAGTCAGCCTGTAAGTCCGCCTGTCAATTTGTATATCGCAGAACTCTAGATGCCATTTGTAGGACATGAAACAATAGAGGCCAAGTATGGAATGCGATATTTGTACATGCTCTCTAAAATATCATGCCCATACTTTATAAAGGTACATATTTAATTTTCCCTTCTTTGTACACATACTAGTTTGGTCATGACACAACTGGCATTGCACATGAATTATGAAATATGCATGAAGAATCTGACCAAGCACTTTTGTTTCCTTAGCCAATTTTATGCCCACAGGATCCCTACTACGTGTTATCGAACCCGTGTTCCAAGTGTACATCTTGCATCCAAAACTTGGGTAATCCATGTCTATGCTCGCGGATTCCTAGACGACAAAGTGCCAGATTTCATATCCATCTATATCTCTACATCACGAGTCCAACTGACCGCCATTCGTTTTCATAGTTCGCGAATTTTATGGGCGCGGGTTCCTTTGTGGGCACCATCCAACTCTCATGCCCCTTGTGCGTGGTATACATATTGCACCCGAAAATTCGGTGATCTACAATTGGACCCGAACTCGAAGCTTACGACTCATTTGATAACTTTGTTTAATTAAATTGTTGAATATCAATATTTAATACTATTAATTTAGTACTTGAAAATAATTTTTTTATATAATGTTAGCTATATAGCATATATGTTTTATGTTATACATGTAGACAATCACAATATTTGATCCACCAGTCCTAGATTCTATCTGTCAATTTGTATATCGCAGAACTCTGGGTGCTATTTGTAGGACACAGAACAATAGAGGCCCAATTTTGAGCCCACCAGCCCAAGAACCCGCCATAAAAAAAGTGGCGATCCGTACATACTTTATAAAGGTCCATATTTAGTTTTCCCTAATTTGTCCACGTACTTGTCTAGTCACCACACAATTGGTGTTGCACATGAATTATGAAATATACACCACAAGTCCAACTGGGCGCTTTTGTTTCCTTAGCCAATTTTATGGCCGTGGGTTGTTGGCTATGCCTTATTGAATTGTCATTCCCCGTGTTTTGAGTGTACATATTGCATCCAAAACTTGGGTAATCCATGTCTATGGTCGAGGGTTCCCAGACAACGGAGTGGCAACTTTCTTGTCCATCTATATCTCTACATCACGAGTCCAACCGACCGCCATTCATTTTCATAGTTCACGAATTTTATGTCCGCGGGTTCCTTTGTCGGCACCATCCATCTCTCATGCCTCGTGTGCACGGTATACATCCTATGCCCAAAACTTCAGTCATATACAATTAGACCCAGACTCTAAGCTTGTGAATCATTTGATAATTTTGTTTAATTAAATTGTACAATATCAATATTTAATATTCATATTTTAGTACTTGAAAATAATGTTTTTAGACAATGCTAGATATATAACATATATGTTATATGTTATACATGTAGACAATATCAATCTTGAGCCTGCCAGTCCTGGAGTCCCTTTGTCAGTTTGTATATCGTGGAACTTTGCCTGCTATTTATAGGACATGGAAAAATAGAGGCCCAATTTTGAGCACACCAGCCTGAGAACCCGCGATCCAAAAAGTGTCTAAGTATGGAAGTCCACCTGTCAATTCGTATATTGCAAAACTCTGAGTGTTATTTGGAGGACATGGACCAATACAAGTGTAATGTCCAGCGAACCAATTAAATTGTACAATATCAAAATTTGTATATCGTGGAACTCTGTTCCATAAACAATTGCAATCCTTGTCCTGCCATCCCTGTAGTCTGTCTACCAATTTTTATATCGTAGAACTTTGAGTGTTGTCTGGAGAACATGGAACAATAGAAATACAATCTTGAGCATGCAAGTTTGCTTCTCAATTTGTATATTGCGGAAGTTTGGGTACTATTTGTAAAACACAGAACAATATAGGCCCAATTTTGAGCCCTCTAGCTTAATAACATGTGATCCAAAGACTCTACATGCTTCCCTTCTCTATGCTCCCTGAAAGCCTACACAAAATCACACTACTCTGTAGGTTGCTCAGAATTGGAATGTCATTCGTGGGACCTTGTTAGAAAACATAGGTATTCCAACAGAGGATGAACAAATTCAGTAACCACTCACATAGCTAGATCAAAGATAAACACACTGATGTTTTCATGTGGTAAAACCCCTATGGGGAAACATCCACGGATCCAACCAACGCGGCCACTTGGAGCAGTTTATTAATGAAAAAGAAAAAGATTACAGAGAGATTTTACAATAGAGTTTCTCACAATTGATCATCAGCAAATGACCCTCCATGCTATTTAAATAGAGATCATGGACCAATCGGGTGTTAAGCCACAGATCAATGGCCATTAAGATCGAGGAGAGTATGAACCGTCGGATCACTCTATGTCGGGATCATATCGTGACCGTTGGATTTCCTAACTACAAATGCATACTAATGCATACTAAAGAAACACACTAAGAAACAAACTTTTACCTAACAACATATTAGACCAAGTAGATCTTAACTAACTCCTAAGTGTCTAAATATCCTAACATCCCCCCCAAGAACAACTTGGGATAAGATTGAAGGATTTACAATGTTGACACAATAGGAGAAGGAAGGATGAATTAGAGCCTATCCCCCCTTAATGACAACTTCCTAAATTCCTAACAGAGAGAAAAGTTTGGAAAAATTCTCTTCTATAAGAGACATTGTGAAAATGTCTACAACTTGATCTTCTATAGGGAAAAAGAGCACTTCAATAACTTGATCATGAATGATCTTTCTGATGAAGTGCATGTGTAACTCAATGTGCTTGCTGCGTTGATGTTGAACTGGGTCTTTGGCAAGCTTGATGGCACTTTGATTGTCACACTAAAGGTTGGTCGGATTTTGTTTCTTGAATCCAAACCCTAAAAGGATCTTTCGAAGCCACAAGGCTTCCTGACTTGCATTTACCGCTGCTCGGTACTCTACTTTTGTTGAAGAAAGTGCAATAACCTGTTGTTTCTTACAGGCCCAAGTGACAGGTCCTAAACCAAGGATGAAAACATAACCTGCAGTAGACTTCTTATCATTAGGGTCGCTAGCCCAATCTGAATCTGTGAAACCAACCAATAAAGGAGTCCCCCCTGAACTGTAATGTATTCCAAAATGAACTGTACCACGAACATAGCAAAGTATCCTTTTAGCTACTTTCCAATGACTTTCATGGGGTGTTTTCAAATACTGGGCAACAAGACCAACAACAAAGGAAATATCAGGATGGGTATGGTTCAAGTATAAGAGGCTACCAACTAACTGATGGTACAGTGTGGCATCAACTTCAGGAGAAGTACAAGTGGTAGTAAGCTTGACTCCAAACTGTAAGGGAGAAGGGGTTGGTTTACAATCATCCATGTGAAAGTGACAAAGAAGGTCACAAGCATACTTAGACTGGGAAAGAAAAATTCCTTCATTGGTTTTCAAATCTTGGAGGCCAAGGAAATAGTGCAAAAAACCTAATTCTATCATTTCAAATTTCTTCTTAAAACTGGTTTTCACATGGTTTAAAAGTTTTGAGTCACTACCAATAAGGATAAGGTCATCAACATAAAGGACAAGGATTATGAGATGGCTTCCTACTTTTTTGGTATAAACATTAGGATTAGAATGGCATCGAGAGAATCCAGTGTCAATAAGAAAGTTGTCCATTTTGGCATACCAAGCTCGGGGAGCTTGCTTAAGACCATAAAAAGATTTCTTAAGGCAACAAACAAGGATAGAGTCATTCTGGATATAGCCAAGAGGTGGTTCCATGTATATTTATTTTTTCAAATCGCCATGCAAGAAGGCGGATTTAACATCCATATGATGGACCTCCCATTTATGTGAGGTAGTAAGGGAAAGAACAAGACAGATGGAATTCATTTTGGCTACAGGGGAAAAGGTTTCATTATAGTCAATTCCTTCAACTTGGGAGAATCCTTTGGCAACTAACGAGCCTTATGTCTGTCAACACTTCCATCTGATGCATACTTAGTTTTGTAGTCCCATTTACATCTGACAAGTTTTCTTTCTTTTGGAAGAGGTACAAGATCCCAAGTATTGTTTTCCATTAAA
>JASDQU011101688.1:0-14730 GCA_032191745.1 Picea mariana
GATTGTGCCTGTGTTCCTAAGTTTGCAGTTGACTCTGGAGAGCTACACTGTGATGTCGAACCTCTTGATTCTCCTCTTAAATTTCTCGGAGTTGGGTGAAATCATGAATATGGGCGTCTATTTTTCTTGTTTTATGATAAAAAAAACTGTATTTTCACAAGTTCTTCAAATTCTGCCATATAAAAGTATTTTTTTTATTTAGAATTTCACTTTAGAGTAAAAACAAAACTTGTGAAAAATTTTGTTAGCTTTTCAATGACTATTTTTCAATTTTTTTTTATTAAGATTTGATATGTCAATTTGACAATTGTTTAACAATATGTTCCTTAAACATGAAAGGAATGATAATGAGTTATTTTTACCTCCAACAATGTATCTATTATTAAAATTATGTTTTTAACAAACGAAATATACTGCAACAATCTACAGAGACTTTATTTTATTATGACTATAATTTTGAATCTAACGGATGAATATTATAATTTCTAGAATTTTTTGAAGTTGACCAAGATGAAAACGTTGCTGATTTTAGACACATGTTTTCCTCCACCTTGTATATATCTTAATTTTTACTTAAAAATAAAATCTAAAAATACCCTTTTGAAAATAACAGTTTAAGGATTATGAATATAATTTTTTCTAAATTTTTCACTGTGTATTTTTAGAGATACGAATATTTCATTTCACTAAATCATAATGTCTGTTGAAAATATTATGCAGTAATTTTTTTAAAAAATTAAATAAAATTAGATAAAAATAATGAAAATGAAGACAAATTATAGGAATTGAAAGTAGATTCAATTTTGCAAATGCTAGTGTCATTTGTGAAACCAAATTTTGAGTATTTGCAGGAGTCTGCAACCTTCAAAGTTTAGGTAAGCTTGGGGGAATCTTTGTGGTTTTTGAAAACAGTCTCAATTTCTTGTTTTCGGTCGAAAGAAATTCTTTCGACTGAAAGATTACATTCTAACGAAAACCGTCAAAACTAAATGGTTTTCACGGTTTTCAGCCAAAAGATGGTTGAGCGAATTCCGTCGGTCGGAAAACATGAAAAGACACGCGTCGTATCATTTCATTTCGTGCCAAATCGTATAAATACGCTTTCGGACGAACACATTTAACACAATTCATCACACGTTTGATGGCTTTCTAGAGCACCTACACAAAGTTTCGAATCATCTTTTTGGTTTTTGTTGAATAAGGCAATTGATGTTTGTTCAAGTTTTTATTGGAATAACAATTTATATGTTGAAAGATAAATGTTGAACATTTTTTCAAGGTGAAGTCTTTGTTGAACATATCTTTTACAGATAACTATAAAAGTCATGGGAAACAAAAATTTACGTAAGAGAAAATTTGATCGCACTCGAGATGATACTCTCCATAACAAACAAAGGAAAGAGAATTATTGAAGAAAGAAACGAGAACGTGCAAATATTGAAGAAATAAACGATGATAATGCAAATAGATATTTTCAACAAGAATAAGTCCAACCAAGTATGCATGCACATATTGTCTATATTAAAAGTATAGAATTCAAATTTAAAATATTTTTTAATATAATTGATTGGAATTTTACAATTTGATGTTTTTCAAAAAACATAAATAGATTTGTCTCATAGTGTCGAAGAAGATGTTGAAACCAAAATTGAAGCAAAAGACGAATCGGCTATAGGTATGTACATAAATTTAGATAATACAAAATAAACACTTGTATATATAGTTTAGTGAATTTATGAACTCGAGTTTTGTTTTTTAATATAAACTTTAAATCGAAATATGCAGGAGAATCTATCAACGTTGATGATGAAATATTAGGAAATGTTGATACTGACAAATTTGGGAAGAAAAAAGATAAGCATTATATAAGATATCGAACTAAGAATATGTAGAATACTTTTTTCAAAGATGAATCAGTAATAGTACAAGCTCAACTTTTACTCAGTCTAATAAAGTCAAGAATGTTAAAAGAAGCTACATGATTATTGGGTATTCAAAAGTCAACAAAAGATACAAAGGTGAAACAGAATGTCTTTGACAATATAACTAGTGTATTAAAAGCTTTTGGAAAATCTAGAAAAAAATATGTCAGTGTTGCACATAGAGCAATACAAACAACAGTTGTTTCATCTAGCAATATAAAAGATCGTTTGACACGACACATGGAAAAAAAATGGGAACGTCAAGAAAAACATTGCACAAACATAGAATTTTTTTATTGCAAATAGATGCAAATGATGAACTGGCTTGTTGGACAATGATTTCTAGACAACCCTACAAAGATAGACTTGCAAAAAATGTTAAAGAATTGGCCCGTAATTGTTGGTTTGCAGAATCTCGTGTTTCACCACATACAAGGGATGTGTTGTTACGAATAATAGCATGGAAACAATATGAAGAAAATACAAAACATATATTTCCAATGACACAAGTAGAATTTTTTAATAAGTTCAAAGAAGAGCACAAAGAAGTTAAAATTTTCATCAATACATTTGTGCAACAAAAACCATGGTTTGTTAGACCCATCATTGTTCGTGACACTTGTTGTTGTCGTTATCATGTGGAATTTGAGTTGTATTACGACACCTTTATTTTTTTTTTAGTAAAAATTTATGTCCAAGTTCACCTCCTCCTTCCACATTCCATGCTTTTATATCTTAAATTCTATGTGAAAGAAAAGGTGATGATTTATTTTACAAAAAAAATGTGTTGGTGGAAAGAAATGTGATCGTTGTGGAAATCTAAGTTTGTTTCACTCAAAGTATCATATTGATATGAATGATCAATCATTTTCTAATATAACAGTCAATTGGAAGAGATATGAATATATCAACAACACGGCTCCACATTCTTCAAATGTTATTTCCAAAAGGATTGATTTGATTGTAGATACAATCTGTGTGATAGATTTTTTGAATAAGTTTGAGGAAGAAATTTATAAATACACCAAGCATTCACATAGAGCTCGATGACAATATCTACAATTCAAACAATCTCGTGAAGTGTTTCCACCAGGGAAAATTTTGTTTGTAGTTGATTTTGCAGAGAATTACACATTCACTGCACAAAAAGAAATACAAAGTGAATATTATCATTCTGATCAAGTCACGATATTTGTCCAGGTTCTATATAGACATGCTCAACAGAGTCTTGATAACATAGAAAGAATCAATGACAATCGACATGTTATTAAAGAATATCACTTTTATATAAGTGATGAACGAGAACACGACACACATTATGTACAAAATTATTTTGATAAATTTTATGATTCATTAAAAGAACATGAAATCAGATTCGATCGACATTGGATATAGTCAAATGGGTGTGCGGGTCAGTTCAAATCTTCATGATCATTCTATTGGTTATGTCGTCTTCATAAAAAATCAAACATTACACATTGTTGGAATTTTTTTGAGACTAGTCATGGAAAATGAGAGCACTACGGTGCAGGGGCATGTGTAAAACGAACACTTTGAAGGTATCAGATGAACCCTCATGCTGATCGATTTGAATCTGTTGAACAAGTTGTTGAATGGTGCAAAATGACACTAAGGCATGAATGCAATCCTTCAAGGGATGTGCACAGGTGTGTCTATATATACATGTGTTACACATGTACACAAGATATTTTTATTTGAACATGTTCAAATTTATATCCAATCTTCAATCATTTTCTAGAGAGATTTCAAGTTAACAAGTTCTTGTGTTGTGCAGGTTTTTTTGGTATGTTGGAATCCAAGATGTAAATAGATCAATCCCATATGACGCCAGTACAATACATGGGACACGGAAAATACATTCAGTTAAAAAAAATGTTATCAAAATGTGTTTTCATTTGATAGAATAAATGAGTCTTGTTTTTGTTTAGTTTGCATAGAGGACACATAATCCATAGATATTTGCAAAAAAAAAAATGCAGAATATGTTAAAGCTTGGAGACATACCGAACTTAATGTAAAAGGGAAAATGCCACTAGCAATCTCAAAGGAGATGGAATCAAATGAAACTATAGTGTCAGTTGATGGAAATAGAGTTTTTGATCTTGTTAGAGAAGGTAATTTTTATGTTTAATTTTTTTCAAATAACTTGTAGATGTACTTGTGTGATAATCTAACACGAACTATTTGTTGTCCAATATATCCAATTATTTGCAGGAGATGTCTTTGCCATGGTTGCATCTGTAGACAACACTGAAAATGTGAAATATTATTTGATGTGATGCACAAAACAAAAGATGAGGCTATTAGAAGATTTTGATGATAACGCTTTTATATATGAAAGAGGATCTATTGTATTGGAAGGATATTTTTTTCAAGAAACCCATCAAACCGATACTCATGTTCAATTTCAAGACTACCAGTCAGATGTCATAAGTTGTCAATATAGTCATTTGGTATGTGCAGTGTGCATAAAGTTAATAGAAGTTCAATCAAGAAAAAAAATAAAAGTTAGAAAATGGAAAATGTCCAAAGCCGATCATGAACGAATAATTGAAGATGGAAAACCATTACGATTTCTTTAAACAAGTGACACATGTACATTCCAAAATTTTGTATTTTGCATTGAAAGTACACGTATTTATGAATATCTAGGATTCTAGAATCATTTCCAGTTTAGTTTACTTTCATGGTCCATTCAATTAAGAAAAGTTATATTTTTGATGAATTAAATAAAGTTTACCAAGCCTTATTTACAATTTCAGGGAAGAAGCTATAGATTGTATCTGGGGAACCTAAATTGACCTATACTTTGGATGATTATACTTTAATCCTACTTGAAATAAAGAAAATAGTATATTGAAATAATTTCATCCAATATTTTATATAAATAAACAAAGTGCAATTAAAATCAAGACAAGACAAAATATTACATGAGTGATCTCAATATCTCTTCTATCTCTTCTTATGATTTTCTTAGCTATTGTTATCATCTTTGTAGTTTTCTCATAATTGTTCATATGAGAAATAAGGTGAATTAAAAGACCATTAAAACCTTTCATTGAGATGTTCATGTAAATTGACATTTTGATGTAAATTTGAGACCATGTCTCTCTGAAAATATCAAAATGATAAAGACCATGTAAATGTTCTAGGTTCAAATTCAAGTGTGTGTAGAGCCCATTGTGTGTGTCTCTCTTACTTTGTAATATTTATAGTGTATTTCTTCATTCTTCCATTTGTTCAAGTGATTCTTTGTTTCTATGTTTTCTAACCCATTGTTACACTATTTTTCTTAGTTCTTTCTTTTTTTTTCACGCGAAAAGAACAATTTCACTGTTATTCTATTAGAATAAAATTAATTTTTTTGTTACATATGGATCTAGAAAGTTATGATAAAAAATGATCTATTGTCTTTTCTTCCTTCCACAATTTTACATTGTAGTAAAGTTATAAAAAGTCATCTAGTGTCATATACAAAATTATTCAAAAAAGGGTCATCTGTAAAGATCCAAGCTAGAAAATGTAAAAAACAATTGTACATACAATAGTTCCATCAAAAATTTCTTCATAAAAAATCCAACCAAAATTTCCTTTGAGTTCCCTTTTGGAGAGGTTGTCTGCTACTTTGTTGAACTGTCTATGTATGTGCATATATTTGATAGATTCAAATCTATTATTTAAGCTTCTGATCCTGTCTATTACTTTGTTGAATTGTCTATGTACATGCATACATTTGATAGATTCAAATCTATTATTTAATCTTCTAATCTTGTTTCCAGTTGAGATATATCAAGTTCAGGTTGGATTTGGAATTTATCCAATCGATAGTGACCTTAGAATCTCCCACAACCATCAATGTTTTTATGGAAAAATAGGAAATTAGTAATAATAATCCCCATAGGCCCAAGAGTTCATATTTATGTTGAATTTTATCAGTCCATAATGAAATATGTTGAATTTTATCAGTCCCCATATGTAACGATCCCGTCATTACGACTACAAGCGAAGAATTTTTTTAATTTTTTTTTTGTTTTAGGCAGGAAGTCAATGACGACAATAGTTGAACCACACAACCTGACAATGAACACAATCACGCTAATCAGGAAACAGACAACTATGAATCCATGCACTATCACAAGAGAAACTGGGCGAGACATGCATAAATTCAGGATAGCTAGAACGACTACCCACCCGACACAACATGACAACGCTTACAAGATATGGACAACATCCACAATATAGACACAACGGCCTCGACGACCAGTTACTAGATCCTCTAGGGCACGTGAACCAATCGTATGAAGGCGTTCAACCCATGTGCCAAGGAAAACTTACAACGCTAAAAAACCCTCATACGGAAGGCACCGACTCCGGCCAAGTTATCATTCACCACTATCCAATAGGGCACGCCATGATCCCCTCATCAAGAATCATGCCTTCCCAAGGTGATAGATGTGTCAATAACCTTGGCACATCATAACCTAACAGGACCAAGGACTCAAGAAAACCAACGTGCTAGGAGATGAAACAACTCACAAGAAGACTATGCCCATACCCCAAGCAATTCATCGACGAGACGCAGGATGATGTCGTTCGAAGGAAGCGCAAGGTAAAACATGACTTCGCCAACAACCCAACCATTCATCAAGTCTAAACTAGTCAACAATCACAATCTATTTTAACATTGATTACCAATCTAAATTAGCAAGTCTAAATTACAATTTGATCATTAATATACAATCTAATCTAACATTAAACACAATCAAATTTAGCGAGTCTAAATTACATCAATACTAAACTATTAATAATAAATACAATCTAATTGGGAAATTCTAAATTAATCCATAATTACAATCTAACTTAGCGATTAACATTATATAACAACACTAATAATATCAAGTAGAATGCTACAATTATAACACTAATTAACAATTTAAATTACAACATGTCGTCTCTCTATATTAACCGTACTAAAAAAAATAACATGTTGTCTCTTAACATTAAAAAGAAACTGTTGAGTAATGACAATGCCATTAAAGAAGGCTATTTTCATGTTGTTGGTTAATTGTTCAATGGAAGGTACCTAAAATTTGACAATGCAGACCATTAACCTCGCTGTAAGAAATTAATGTAAGGCAGTGTAAACGTTGGGTAATCATTCAATTTGAAGGAGAAATCTAGACACTACTAACTACAAAAAAAGGTCAACCTCAGCAATCACTCCTTAGGTAATCGCTTCCAATTCTGGGTAAATTGTTCACAGTAAAAAAAAAATATGTTAACGAAATAAAGTTAAGGGAATTTCGCTGAGTAATTTACTATAAACCTATTCGAACGGAAAACATTGGAGTTATTCAGCATGATGGCCAATTAAAGGGTTGGGATTCATTTAAGAGGAGAATCAGAAATAGTTAGGGAGCTAGCATTCCAAGCGTAGACACTAAAATATCGCTATCAATACACTAAATATACTTACTATGATAGCATAGTACCATCACTGGGATATATCAAATTTCGTTGAAAGATTTAAGGGAACACTAGCTAACCCAAATTCGTTATCTAAGACTAAATTAAGGAAATCGTTGTAAAATCATTTTATAGATTTTGTGTAATATTCCATTGAATAAAAATCGGTGTTAGTTGTCATTCACGCTGTAAAAAATTCACTATCCACCAATGTATGGCTCACTGCCACGCCATGGTATAATTTCTCTACAAATATGAATCTCTGTGCACAATAAATACATGAACATGTCGTCTGTCAACCACATGATACAGATGTCCATTGATACATAGAAAAATTGCTATCCTATTCTATATCTCAAAACATTGCCCATTAAAACCTAACAAAATTGCAGACTATCGAAAACGCAGACATATCAATAATGAATTTCACTATCAACAACATTGAGAACGCAGGTAGATCATTGTCATTCTCTGCTAGGATTATAAAAAACTACAACGCAGACATATAATCGTTGTCTAAATGAAAATACATATATCCAGATATGATAACACAGGTAGGTTAAATCGTTGTCATAATAAATGAGTTTCTGTGTAATACAATAGGTAAATCATTGTTATAAATCTAAATCGCAGAGTAAAAATGATCAATGTTGAGTTAAATGAAGGAAAATCGTTGAGTTTAAAAATATGATGATGGAAGTTAATATATTAAAAATACAGTCCAATATTCATCGTTGTCATTGATAGGCATAATTCGCTAACTATGGAATCGAACCGTTGTCCCTTAAACTGGAACCAATATAATAAATAAACTGAAGCCCAATAACAATTCGATGAATAACTATTGTTAAATATTGATGAGTTAAATAAGGGTTGTTGCATCTATTGAATTCCGCTGTAAGCAATCACATAGTCATAAAACACAGTCATATAGTCACAATGCATTTGTGAAAATGAATACAAAATCATAGACATAGTCATTCCCATAAAAACGAATTCGCAATTATAAGAAGTTGTGAGAATGAAAATTTAAAAGGGATTCTCACTTTATAAACGCAGTTGTTCTAGGTGTGAATTTGCTGCCATAAAAAGGGTAAATTCATTATCATCCCAAGGTTAAATAAATGCAGGCGATGACTCCAAGAAGAACAACAAAGGCAGTAGAAGATCGCAACAAGAAACAATCAAATGCAAGAGTCAATCATACGCAAGGAAAGCGCAAAGACGATCCTTCAGCCATGAATCAATCAAAAGGGTATATGACTGACAACTATCCTTCGCTCATCATCCACGTACAGAAAAGCAGGGCATTAAAATCTATAGGTCACTGTGCATCGAAGTGACGATCGTCGATTCGGCTCTTGGCCGACTACTCAGGCGTGGACTAACGAACTAGGGATGAGGGCGAAGTAAAAAGCACAACTCTTCACAACAAGCAACAAAACCAAAAGGACCATCACAAAATTCAGGGATCGAAAGCCACATGAATCAAATCTACAGTGAGCTTAAGGCTATGGGGAAATTAAGTTATCAATTAAAATGCTAAGTCAACACCTTCTTTACACAGTTAAAAGAACATAAATGAAAGCATAAGGTCAATAATAATCTACCATGCAGATTAAAAGCAAGCATACCATAGCCCAAGTCATCCGCTCTAAGGCATTTTCCCACGCGCTCTGTACAATTATCGCTTGCCGACTGATGCAACTTCACCGGTACCTCCTAGCCAATGCTAGGGGTACTCTTCTCCCCCCTTAGCCCCCTGAGCTGCAAAGGGGCCGCACACACTAAACCAGAGAACAACTAGCTCCCAAATCACCTCACAAGGCCGAGCTACCACTCCTCACCGAGCTGGGTATCTCAACTCCCACAAGCTAAGTCAATCAAGTCTAAAATTCTGCAGCATAACGTTACACATAAAAGAAGAGATCCATCCTCCTCCTCCTCCCTTCTTTATATAGAGTTTCTAAGTCATTTACTTTCCTAAATTCCCATTTAATTTATTTTTCATTAATTTAATTCATAAAAATACTCCCCGTACATGTGTCACCCATCCCCTTCATTGCACCATAAATTAATTTCATTAATTAATTAATTACTCCTATTTCCCTTACCCACCTAAAAGCATTCCTAGAATCGCTCCTAGGTGTCCCCAAATTCCCTTACACATTTTAATGACTTACCCCCTTACTAATTTACTAGTTGAGTTCAATTTAGAAAGTTCTTAAATGCTAGATACCTTACTAAGTTAGTCATTCTACTTTTTCCTTATGTTTCCCCTTCTCTTTAGGTTTCCCCCTTTTTCCTTAGTTTCCTAATTCTTTTAAATTTCCCTCTTTCCCTTTTCATTTAAAACTCAAATTGGAAAGTGTAGAAAATTACCCCTTTTTCCCCTTTTTCCCCTTTTTCTTTTTGATTAGTAAATTTTTAATTAGCATAAGTAACAAACAATTATTTCCCCTTTTCCTTTTTCTTTTTTTTTTAATTTTATTCCCTAAAAGATTTTTATAAATTAATTGAATTTCTTACCCCCTTCTCGTCACATTATTAAACATGATTATTATTATTATTTATTTAATTATTATTTTTATTTTTATATAAAAATATAAATTTTTATCACAAGTATCACTTAGACTTAGATTTTAATTTTCGAGGTTGGGTGACATTTTATTAGGGAAATTGTTTTTAAATCTTTCTTATCACGTTATTCGTTCTAAGGCCATCTAGGTTTTTTTTTAATTTATTAATTAACAACGTGACGTGCCCTTCAAGACGCACTAGGTTCTCCAATGGTGCCGCTTGCCTCATTTTGTTTCCTTTGCACGAAATGCACTTCAGGATGCACTACGCGCTCCAAGGGTGCCACTCCCCTCTTGACTGACTTGGTAGACATCAAAAACCCATGGAGTCAATACTCTACCAGGTGATCTTGTGGGAGACTAAGGGCCTCTAAGGAATAAGGCCCATGCCTTATTATGCTCCCCTTAGGATCATCGTGAGCGACTGTCACAGTCTGCCCTCACGGCATCATGGGTCTTCTCGAACTAGGTAATTGTTAACCTACAATTCGATCCATGACGGGAGTGATAGTAGGCTATGGAAGGGTTGTTGTCCACACCTCTCCCTCAATGTCTCTGGTTATCGTGCATGACCCCTCTAGTCCACATGCGAGTCTGGTCGGCAAGATATCATCGGCCTGCATCATCAACGAATCATGTCAGAAATAATATCCATAATCATATCATCTAATCAGAAGAAAAAATGTCATATATACAACAATCAAACCCCCAATAGTCCACTCCCTGACTCAATCCGGATTCCAAGGGGTTTCATCGATGCCTCTGCATCCTTAAGGTCTAAAATCTTTCACACTCAAGAAATTCGAGTCAATAGCACTTGTCTATGTCAATATAGAAAAATAACATCTCATCAATCCATAACGCCTCATAATCATAATCAAATTCCCACTAGTATAATAATCCAGATCACTTGCAAGAAAGTGTCCTCAAAGAATAAGTTTGCTCAGTGTGTGCAAGAGAGGGATGTTACATACACCCCCTCTTGGTCTAAACTTTGTCTCGAAGTTTCATAGTATATAAGTTCTGCAATAATGTGTATCACAGTATCATAAGTCTATGTATCAAACAAAAATGGAAACTGTTGGCACATATCATATGCGTCCTCCCAGGTCGTCGAGTGTAGACTATAGTTGTCCCACTGGACCTTGACCTGATCTACTGTTCGACGTCATACTTGTCGAATGCGACGATTGAGGATGTGAATCAGCTCAGCCATGACTGCCCACTCGTCTGATACCTGCAAGGAACTCATGTCAATAACATGTGTATGATCACTAATATAATGTCTCAAAACAGATACATGAAAAACTTTGTGCATACACCTCAAAGAATCAGGCAAGGCTAGTCGATAGGCCACGGGCCCCTTCCTCTCCATAATCTCAAAAGGTCCCACGAACCTAGGAGAGAGTTTAGCTCCCTTTCCAAACTTGATAGAAGTCTTATGCGGTTTTACCCGCAAGAAGACTCGATCGCCAACTTTGTAACTACAGTCGACACGGTGCGCATCGACATAACTCTTCTGCCGATCCTGCGCTTCTTTGATCCTTTGTCTGATTATTTTCATTTTCTCTTCCATTTCTTATATCGCTTCTGGTCCCACTAGGACCCTATCCTCAAGCTGATCCCAACTCAAAGGCATCTGACATGGTCGCCCATAAAGGAACTCGAAGGGCGCCATCTTAATGGTGCTTTGATAACTATTGTTATAAGTGAATTCAACCAGTGGCAAGAATTCTTCCCAATGATTTTGTTGGTCCATCACGTACATGCATAACATGTCTTCCAAGATTTGGTTTGTTCGTTCGGTCTACCTGTTAGTCTCTAGGTGATACGCAGTACTAAAGCTAAGTTGGGTTCCCAAGGCCTCTTGGAAACTAGTCTAAAATCGTCCAGTAAACACCGGTCCTCGATCAGATATAATTCTCTTAGGCATGCCATGTAGCCTCACAATCTCACTGATGAAAACTCTAGCTATGTCAGGTGCCTAATACGTCGTACGCACAGGAATAAAATGAGCACTCTTCGTCAAAGTGTCGAATACCACAAAAATCGAGTCATGTCTCCTTGCCGTCAGTGGCAATCCAACAATGAAATCAATCAAAATGACCTCCCATTTCGATTCCAGAATAGCTTGTGGCTATAGTAATCCTACCGGATGTCTATGTTCAGCCTTTACCTGCTGAAATTTTAGACATCTGGCCACATAGTTAACTATGCCTGCCTTCATTCCCTTCCAGAATAATAAGGGTTTAAGGTTCGCCCTCATCTTCATGACTTCCAGGTGAGCCATGTATGCTGCTCTATGAGCCTCATTTAGGATCAATCTCCTCAACTCGTCATTCGGTGGTATGTAAATCCAATTTTTAAACCTCAATAATCCATCGTCATCAAACATAAATCCTTCAAATCTTGGTACCATCATTGTGTTTTGTCTGATAAAATCCTTGACCTCTTTGTACCAGTCATCGTCGCACTGTAAATTTAGAATATTTTCACGTAGATTCATCTAAAGAGGCAACACCGAAAATATGCGTGGTCTCCGACTCAATGCATCTGCCACTCGGTTCATTGTTCCTTTTATGTAATAAATCTCAAAATCGTACTCGCTAAGAAGTTCCAACCAACGTCGTTGTCGCGCGTTCAGGTCGCTTTGCGTAAAGATGTGATGTAGTCCACAATGGTTTGTCTTTAGTTCACATTTTCGTCCAAAAAGGTAGTGTCTCCAAAACTTCAAGGCATATACAATGGCTAACAACTCCAAATCGTGTGTCACATAGTTTTCCTCATGCCTTCTCAGTTTGATCAATATGTAAGTGATCACTCGACCGTCTTGCAACAAGACTCTACCTAAGCCTTCCTTGGATGCGTCAGTGCATACCAAGAAGTCTGTGTCCATGTCAAGGAACTTTAGTATCGGTGTTGTTGTCAACAGCTCCTTGAGCCTCTGAAATGCCTCCGCACATTTCTCGGTCCAAACAAACTTCTTGTTCTTCTTTTGTAACTCCGTAATTAGGCTTGTTATATTCGAAAATCCCTCAACGAACCGTCGATAGTATCTTGCTAAACCCATGAAGCTACGCACTTCCGAGACATTCGTCGGCGCAGGTCATTGCATAATAGCCTCGACCTTTGCTAGATCCATGAAGATACCTTTGTCGGAGATGACATGCCCTAAGTACTGAATCTTCGATTGATAAAACAAGCATTTGGACAACTTCCCATACAATTTGTGCTCTCGTAGACACTTTAGTACTAAGCACAAGTGCTCGTCATGCTCCTCCGTTGTCTGAGAGTAAATCAAAATATCGTCAATGAATACTTGGACGAACTTGTCCAAGTACTCGTGAAACACCCCATTCATCAAACTCATAAATACCCCTGGGGTGTTTGTCATTCCAAATGGTAAAACAATAAACTCGTAATGCCCAAACCTCATCTTAAAGGAGGTCTTAGGGACATCATCCCCCTTGATCTGTAACTAGTGATACTCTGATTGCAAATCGATCTTTGAGAACATCGTCGCACCCTTCATCTGATCGAACATATCGTCAATCCTCGACAATAGATACTGATTATTTATCGTTGCCTTGCTCAATTGACAGTAGTCAATGCAGAGCCTCCATGACCCATCCTTCCTTTGTATGAAAATAACAGGCGCCCCCCATGGTGACACACTTGGATTTATAAGTCTGAGGTCCAACAAATCCTTTAGTTTCATTCTCAACTCCTGTAACTCTAGGGTCAACATACGATAAGGCGTTCTCGCTATTTGTTTAGTCCTCGATTTTAGGTCTATGGTAAACACCAATTCCCTCTCCAGCGACATCCCAGGTAACTCCTCCTGGAAGACGTCTGCAAACTCTCTCACCACCGGAAGGTGTTCTAGACCTTTCGCTACTCCCTTCTCATTTAACACAAGGATCCCATAAATCTTACATCCCTTGCACATGCTCTTCCATAGCTACAAGGAAGAGATGAACCTCAAGGAAACTCCCTGGTTTCATCCTACAATCATGCGTCTTTGTCCCTCATCATCGACCAAGCTCAACCATTTTGTCTTATAGTTGAGTATCGCCTCATGCGATTCCAACCAGTCCATAACAATCACGACGTCATAAGATCCTAATATCGTGACGTACAGGTTGTCCCTGGTGACAAACTCTCCTAGGTTAAGGGTACCACCCGTAACCTTTCCTCCAACCTTCTGTTTGGCTCCTAAAGCCATCTCTACAAAGATAAACTCATCCTGTTCGACTGCCTTTACCTTAAGCCTTTTTAGCGCTACACCAAAAATGAAACTCTCGGTAGCACCGGGATCTATCAAAATACTAAGGGTATGGTCAGTGACGGTACCTGACGTCTCGAGCACAGTCGAATGGTGCTTTTCTTGGTGGTTATTCACCACTACATGAATCCGATGGGCCTTACCCAAATCTCCCATGGTATTGGGTCCAACTGATCCAGGTGCTCTAGTCCTCTCCACTGGGAAATCGCGCTAGTAGTGTGGCTCCCCACATTCCCAACACCCCTTCCTCGATCCAGTACTCCTCATACCCGAAGTAGAAGCTGACGTACCACCGACCTGGAATCCTGGTCTATTCTGCTGAATAGGGATAAACTGATGTTGTTGCGGTCGATGTTGTTGTTGATGCGGTGGTCCCTGATAAGGTGTCCGCTGCTGAGTCATTGGTTGTCAAGCTGTAGTGAAAGTGGATCCCCTCTGGAAGCCACGATATCCTAGC